>PGTU02001599.1:0-26686 GCA_002896215.2 Cicer echinospermum
AGAAGATAGTTAGGAAGGATCTTACGGGCGCGTGGAGAATCACTCAGGGGTGTTTAGTTGTGTTGTAAAATGATCAGATTTAGGTTGACATAGAGGAGTCAGATGTCTTTCTTTTGTATTGTATTTATTTTAAAATGAAGAAACTTGTACCTATACTAATATTGGTCAGCTTGACATGTTATTCGATGGGTTACATGTACCAACTTTTGACGTGTAAATACTTTGGATTCGTATTTCAAAACTATTTCCGCTGCTTGTAAATTCTGTTGACTTAATCGTCGTTGTGTTACGACTTAATATTTATCAAATGTATTTACCTTATTTAATTCTCTGTTTTATTTTAATTCTTTTAAAAAAAAAAAATCACCCTCGCTTAGAAACGGGGTGTTACATTGTGGTATCAGAGCATTGGTTTGGTTTTCTTTGGGGGCTGAGGAACCTTGGTTATAGATTGTAGGTCAACCTATAGGTTGAAGTTGTTATCTGATCATGTGTCGGTTTAGGTGGTTGAGTTGTCAAGTTCATAATAATTATTATGTGCGGTTGTGGTCGGAAGTTATTCTTAGAATTATGAAGTAGTGTTAAGACCTACTTGATGAGGTTTATAGGAAACCATGTTGCCAAGGAGGAATGACGTTCCGAGAACCAATGCCAGTAGGGATGATCGAATGGCGGAGGCTATGAATAACAGGCTGCTTCTGTTGCTGCACGACGCTGCCAAGACTCAACGCGTCTCGAAAAGAGGGGAAAGAGAAGATCCGTGCTGCAGAGTCAAGAGGGTTAAAAGACTTTCTCTGTTACAATCCTCCCAAGTTTGAGGGGACTGAGAATTCAGAGAAAGCGGGATCAATGATCCAAGAAGTGGAGAAAGATCTTCGAATGATTAACTGTCAGGCGGGAGTGAGGTCAACTATGCCACTTATTGCTACTAGGAGATGCTGGTATGGTGGAGTAGGAGTACAAAGTTGTTGATGAGATCAGCTCACAGGATGGTGACTGGGAATCTTTCAAAGGGAAGTTTTTCGACAAATACTTCCCGATGAGTACCAGGACTAGACTGGGTGATGATTCCTGAAACTACTCAGGGGAACATGACGGTGGGGTCCGTGGGCGAATATGCTACTAAGTTTGAATCACTATCAAGGCATTTCAGATTTTTCGGTGAAGAGATTGACGAGCCATTTCTTGTGTCATCGTTTCCAAACGGACTAAAGTATGAGATTCAAGACTTGTCTACCCTTGGGAATTCAACGTTCCAGGTTCTTGTGGAAAAATGTCGAGAAGTTGAGGATATGAAGAATAAGAGAGCTAGCCGAGGAGGGAATTTTAACTCAGGGAGGACCTAGTCGGGTGAAGTATCAGAACAAGGAAAACAAGTTGCCAAACATTGTAATCGACCACATGATAACAACGGGGACAGAATAACACAGGAACCAAGACTTTGGGAGGCAAGTGGACAAGGTATACGATGTTTCCGATGTGGAGAAGAGGGACATTATGCTTATGCTTGTACTTTAACAGTACTACTTGCTACAATTGCCATTAACCAGGGCACTTTGCAAGGAATTGCAAGGCTCCGAAGGTGGAACCAATGGCGAATGTAGCTAGGATTACTCTTCCTACTGCTAGAGGACATGTTTATGGCGTCGGCGCTGAAGTTAGAAATTTATCTAACAATCTGCTGGGGTGTTGCAACCTTTAGAGATTACACGGAGTACCATCGAGTATTGTATCAGACCGTGATCTGAAGTTCACATCACATTTTTCGGGAGCATTGCACGAAGCCTTGGGAACGAAGCTGCGATTGAGTTCACCTACAACAATAGTTCCCATGCAAGTATTGGAATGGCACCATATGAGACTTTATATGGGCGCAAGTGTCAAACGCCCTTGTGTTGGTATAAGGACGGTGAAAATATGATCGTCGGACCAGAGATGGTGCAACAGACTACAGCTAAGGTAAGGAAAATCAAGGAGAAAATGAAGACTTCACAAGATCGTCAGAAGAGTTACGCGGACAAGCGTCACAGACTTTTAGAATTCGAACAGGGTGACCATGTATTTCCGAGAGTCACACCTACTACGGGAGTGGGTAGGGCATTGAAAACGAAGAAGTTGACCCCGAAATTCATTGGACCATATCAGATTTCTGCAAGAATTGGGCCTGTTGCTTATCGGATTGCATTGCCTCCGATACTGTCCAACATTCATGACGTGTTTCATGTATCATAGTTGAGGAAATATCTTGCAGATCCATCTCATGTGATCGAACCAGACACAATCCAACTGAAGGATAACTTGTCATTCGAAGTACCACCTGTGAGAATTGATGACAGGAAGATTAAGCGATTGAGGACCAAGGATGTTTCGTTGGTCAAGGTGATTTGGAACCCAATTACTGGAGATGCGACTTGGGAATTGGAGAGCAAGACGAGAGAACAACACCCAGAGCTATTTATCGACGTATAGTTTCGAGGACGAAACTAATTTTAGGGGGTAGTAATGTAAGACCCATAATTTTAAAGTACACTTTATGCATTTTTATGTATTTTGGATTTTGGCTCGGAGGCTTTTTAGCCAAAGTTAATAATATTTTGGAGTTTATATGATCAAGAAGTTATTTTGATGCCGTTTAGATTTACTCGTCGATAAATAAATTAAAATAACTGCGGTGAATCTTTTACGAAGAATTTAATGCGTTACGGGTGAAATGGTAATTTAACAAATATCTAGATATTTTGAGATATTTGTTAAGTTATATTATATATATATATATATATATATATATATATATATATATATATATATATGTTTGTTGGAGGAAAAAGAAAGGAAATTAGAAGGAAGGAAAAGGAAAAGAAAAGGTTATATAAAGGAAAGAAGGAAATAGAAAGGAAGGAAAAACAAAGAAAGGAAAAAGGAAGGAAAGAAAATTCAGAATTTTCCATCTTCCTCTCCCTCCCTACCCGTGACCCATTCTCCCTCCTTCCTCCATTTTCGTTTTTCTTCGCTTCCTTTCTTCAAGATTAGAAACCCAAGGTTGGGTGAGTGTTAGAACAAGGATTTCTCAACTCCACTCTTCCTCTTTGATTCGAAAACGAAGAAAACGGTATTAGAGATTTGAACACAAACCCCTCCGTTTCTTCTAGATCTAAGCTTCGTTTCGCGAAGAGTTAGAAGGAAAGTTGCTCACTACCACGCTACGGTGCTAGGGGACCAATTTGGAGGCGACGTTGCGAGCGAAGATTTTTACCGGTTTTACTCGCGGTACCGGAAACCCACGTTAAAACTAACGTTAAGGTAAGGGATCCTCCCAAACTTCTAGTTGCATTAGGGACTTATCTGTGGTTGTGTGAGAAGGAATTTGTTAGGGTTGAATGTAACGAGTTGGGGAAAAATGAATTTAAAGTCACTTGTGTATGATTATGAGTAAATGAAGTCTGATGTATTTGGGTGTTATGTTGTGTTGATTTGTGTTCGTCGTATTTGGCGTGTTCATACTTGATGTTTGTTGATTGATGTGTTTTGGTGTGAATTATGGATTGAATGTGAGAGTATATTTGAGTTGTTTCTGTGGAATTTGAAAACCATTAGAGTTAAACGAGTATTAAAAATGGGGAATCTTTTAATACCTCGGTTTACTTAATGTGCGTTTTGAGGAAAATGTTTAAGTTAACTGGACGTTAAGAATGGGGAATCTCTTAATGTCTCAGTTACTTAATGTTTGTTTTTGAAAATCGTTTCAGTAAATGAGAATTAAGAATGGGGAATCTCTTAATGTCTTGTTTACTGAATGTTTTGTGTGGAAATCGTTTAAGTCAAAAGTATATTAAGAATGGGGAATCTCTTAATATGTCTGTTTACTTAACGTTTTGTTTTTGAAAATCATTAAGATAAATCAGTATTAAGAATGGGAATCTCTTAATGACTTATTTATTTAATGTTGTTTTGAAAATCGTTTAAATTTACTGGGCGTTAAGAATGGGGAATCTCTTAATGTCTTGGTTACTTAATGTTGGTTGTGAAGGTCGTTTAAGTTAAATGGGTATTAAAAATGGGGAATCTTTTAATATCTGCATTTGCTTAACGATTGTTGTGGATGGAGTCTGTGTATGCTCATGCATTTCATTTTGGTAAATTGTGTTGACCCGTGATAGGTGACACCTTGGTAAACTGTATTGACCCGTGATAGGTGGTACGTTTACGATTTACGTTTTTAGTAAATTGTGCTGACCCGTGATAGGTGGCACCTCGGTAAACAGTATTGGTCTGTGATAGGCGGTACGTTTACGATTTACGCTTTTTCTTTTAGTAAATCGTGTTGACCCGTGATAGGTGACACCTCAGTAAACTGTACTGACCCGTGATAGGTGGTACGTTTATGATTTACGCATTTTAGTAAATCGTGCTGACCCGTGATAGGTGACACCTCGGTAATTGGTACTTTGGCCTGCGATAGGCGGTACAATTATGATTTACGGCCCTCCGAGTCCATGCATTTTGGCATATACGCATTGCATTAGGGTGCTTGGCACGCGAGTCGTGTTTGATTCAAGTTTATGATTGAGTGTTTTGAATTTGAGTTGTCGTGGTAATTGTGTTGAAATTGCTAAGTGTTATGTATTGATTTAGCGTGTGTGCGTGCGATGGATTGCAAAACTATTTCGAAAACCAATTCGTCGTGGTGATTGTGTGGGTTTTGCTAAGTGTTTAAGTTTTGGAGTTATGTGTGAGTGTGATTGAATTAGTTTAAGTATTTTTGGAAGAATAAGCAGGGAAAATCGATTCCCAATCGATTGGATGAGTTGCAGGAAGTTCACTATTTTAACCTAATCGATTTGCCAATCGATTGTATAAATATATCTTTCAAAATCTTTTAAGAAATCGATTTGGAAATCGATTGGCAGAGAGGCAAGAACTCACCAAAACTGCCAAAATCGATTTGGAAATCGATTTGGCAACACAGGGACTCATCAAAACTGACAAAATCGACTTAGAAATCGATTTGGTCATACAGAAACTCAGCAGAAACTGACCAAATCGATTTGGCAATCGATTGGCTCAGCAAAAGTCCTTATTTTGAGTTAGATAATCGATTGCTCAATTGATTTATCAATGCTTTGGTCAGTTATGTATTACTTGATGTTTTGAGAACTTTATTTGATTTCATTTTTAATTGGCAAGCAATACATTATCTTTTCGCATATGTAAAATCCTGTTAAGGTGCATGCTTAGTTGAAAAGTTATTTTGAGCATTTACAAACTTAAATGTTATGTGTTAACTGTTATTTTCGGTTGGTGACCCTTTACAATTATTGTGGAAATCTGGGCTTTTCCCTCAGATGAGAGTCAGGACGATCCTACCGGTTCGTACCCTACGGACGGGAATGGAGATGGGAACGCTTGATTGCAGCTATGTTAGGAGGATCTCACGGGGCGCGTGGAGATCACTCAGGGTGTTTAGTTGTCTTGTAAAATGATCAGACTAGGTTGACACAGAGGGAACAGATGTTTTCTTTTGGGTTGCGTTTTTTTTTTAAATTGGAAGACTGTACTACCTTTGTTATGTAAATATTTGGAGTTCTTGGATTGAGAACTTTTTCTGCTGCTTGAAAATTATAATGACTTAATTACTTATCCAAATGTGTTACCTTATTTATTTCTCTGTTTTACTTTAATTACTTTTAAAAAAAAAATATACCCTCGCTTTGAAAAACGGGGTGTTACATTAATTCACATTATATATGTAGTGTTATCTTAAGAAATTGTGTTGTACTTACATATTTTTGTCGTTTTAAAAATTTAGTGTTTTAAAAATGTCAATCTGATTGAATTGAACAAAATCAATATGTTCAGTTTGATTTGAATTTTGTGAGTTTTAAAAGGTTAATCAAACAAACTATATTTTTCCTTCAACTTGTTCCTTCATAAAACAAATCAAACTTATATGTTTCATCTATAGCTCAATCGCTTTCAATTTATACAAGTTTTCAGTCTAATTTCTCTACCTCTATTGTTGTGTTTACTTGCAACTAGAAATTCATATATAATAAAAAATTATATTTAATTTATTAATTAAAATTTAAAATTTTGGCACCCCTTTAGAATTTAATCAAGCTCTACCACTCATCACAAATCCATGAACGTGTGGCTAAATTTGTTGTTGTGTAATTTTTCCTCGTGATCAATTTTTGCCCATTGTGGAGAATCTGCAGGGTGTCGAAACTTTCCATCTCTAATTCTTTCATCTGCATGCCATGTCAAGTGTTTTGAATCTTCTTCACTACGATACATGCGCCTAAATCTTGGTATTATAGGAAAATACCACACGACTTTTTGCTAGAGTAGATTCTTTCTTCTAATATCGAGAGACATTGCATTTCAGACACACCTTTAGTAATTCATATTCATTTCGAAATAAAATGCAATTGTTAGGACACACATGAATCCTTTCGTAACTCATGCCAATAGAACACAAATTCGTTTAGCCTCGTAGGTTCGACTGGGAAGTTCATTATCATCTAGCAATTTATCTTTTTAAGAGTGTTAATAGTTATATGAAGCTTTTATCAGACCATCCATTACTCGCTTTTAAGTTGTACAACTTTAATATCGCCGACAGTCTTGTGAATTTAGTACAATCATTATATAATGGTTTCTCTGCATCACTCAACAAACTCTCAAACATTTTAAGACAATCCCAAAGATCTTCTTCAACTGCTTTTGCAATCTCCTCAACTCGGTCCGGCTCATATGTATCTGTGTTGAAATCAGTTGAAGCATATGGCATACCATTCTCAAAATTAATGTTTCCTTTTTTTTTCTCACCATGTCTTATCCAACATGTATATCTTTGATCAATTCCATTCCATACTAAATGTCCTTCCAATTCATCTTCTCTAACGTGTTTTCCAAAACAACAATTTAAACAAGGACAAACGACTCTATTTGGATCTTTTGCATTCTGCAAACTCGACAAACTTCTTCACTCCATTTTCATACTCTTTTGACAATCAATTGGCAGACATCCATTTTCGTTCCATATTATATGACCTATATAAATGCAGTTAGAAAAATAATAAGCTACTGATAACATTATACCAATATATAGTACACATATCTAATATTGGAAAATGGAAACCAAGGTCCAAGTCTGATTTCAAAACATAACAGATCAACAAATTTCAAAAAAGAAAAGATTTTATATGATTTATTATGTAACAATTTATTAGTTTTAGTGACAACAACAAATTAATAAATACAGTACCGGAGATAATATATCCAATTATTTATAAAGGAGGAGCAGTAGATGGCCGCACAATACGTAGAGGAGAGGAGGGTTCCTAGAGTAGTGGAGATGAGGGTTCGTAAATTTGTTTTAAATTTGTTTTCATTTAATTAAAGTAAATGATTTTTATTTAAACTGAATAATTTGTACAACGCTTATGTAATAAGCGCTCTAATAGGTCCTTAAATTATGTGAAAGCGCAAGACTTTTACAGTGCTTGTCCAAAAAGCGCTTTAAAAGCTATGTAACATCAGGTGGGAGCGCTATATTTTACATCGCTTGTGTTTAAAGCGCTCCAAAAGTGCTGTAAAACATTATGTGATGGCGCTTCAATTTACAACGCTTGTGTACAAGGGTTGTAAAAGCCTTGTAAAGATTACGTGCAAGCGCTATGTGACCCTATATGACCCTACAACAGCACTTGTAAAAAAAGTGTTGTTATATCCTCCGGTATTTTTAAAATATATTTACAACATCGCTTGTATTTAATAAGCGCTATAAAATGTCATTTTTGGTGTAGTGAGATCAAAAGTGGAGTGCTCAAATGAGTTTGAAAAAACTCAAATGATGTTGGCGCTCAAATTTTTATTAAAAAAATAAAAGTAAAATAGACGGTTAATACAGAATAGAAATATAATTGATAAGATACCTGTTAATAATTTTGAAAATTAAATCTATGGACCTCACGTGATGTTTTAGCATAGAATTTTTGGCATGTTAAAGTTTTCTTTTTAAATAATTTGATTAATTTAATAATAACTTAAGCATGCAATTACAAGTTAAATAATTTATACACGTTAAAAAGAAATTATTGAAGAGCTTATATAGTTTATTTCATTTTATAACGACATGCATGCCTTATTTGTTTTTGTTTTTTTTACAAATGCAACCATTACTTATTTAAAGCATAAAAATGTCATTAGTTATTGTGTTTTACATGTAAAATTATGTGGCATAGTTCTTAAGCTCTATAGCAAAATTTCGATGTTGTTAAATTTTTTGTGGTAATTATATCATTTTATTTGTAGATAAAAAAATTTATTGCATAGGTTTTTTTGACTCAATTGTGTTACATTATTTATGTAAATATTTTGGATATCAAATTGACCTAATTTTAATTAATTAGATAACAACCATTAATTAAGAAAATCATCACAGAGAGAATGAAAAAATCACAATTAGCAAATTTGTAAGCCATTAAAGTTTATAAAGGCCTAGACATAATGTATACTGATGAAAGTTATCAACAAAAAGAAAAGTCTAGATGATCTTATAATCTTGTCAATTTGATGAAGTCTATGACTCAGATGTAGATTGTCTAGAATCTGCACAATTGTTTCCTCATGTCTTTGTTAAAGTTTAGTGTTAATAATCAAAAATATATCATGGTGGATAATTAAATTTTAAATCACCACTTTAATTAAATCCAATAAAATATATATGATTAAATCCCTCTAATTTCACTTGTATGAACTCAAGTGAAAATATTAGGAAATTATTCTGCTGCGAAGGTAACAGAGTTGATCAGCTTGAGGCAAACACTACACACATCTATTGAATGTGGCTGCAATGGTCCTTTCAAACCAGGTTGCACAAACAACACATGTCCTGCTAACACAATCAACACATTAGCCAATTTTCATTTTCATTTCTGGCTTGCTTAAAAAAATAAGAATGAGAACAATAATGTTGAAGATAGTAATAATTTTATCATAGAAAATTAGATTATTATAATTTTTTTCATCTTTTAAAATTTTTGTCCTGAAAATTGAAAAATGTCACTCAATTGAAAAAAAAAACATTTGAAGGTGGTCATTGACTCTTAAACATACACAAACTTAATCATACTGAGAAGATTATAACAAGTAGTTATTTAATTTCACCAGACATGTTACACTACAAGAAAAAATCCAGTTTGCAGGAACCATGTATGAAAATTTTCAGGAACCATTTTTAAATGCCACCAACCACAATGGCTTATTGGCTGGTAATGCAGGAAATGGCAGCACCAGAATTTTGGGGACTCAAGGTGTCCAAACAAGGAGTCAATCAACCAATCCCTCAACTACTAATTCTGAAGCAACTTCCCATGTACCCAATACTAACCTGCTTCCTAATCCTAGGTCATCTGCTGGAAGTAAGTACTCATACTGTCATTATCTCATAAAAAATCAAGCAACTAAATGCCTCTGTCCCCTTTTGTCACGTGTTGTTTCAATTTATTTGTTATATTCTAAAGCTTATATTCTAAAACTAATTGTTGTTGTTTTAGGGTTATTTAAAAACAAGTCAGTCGCCAAAGATGTGTTGTGTTGCACCGCCGCTAAAGAGAGGGAAAACAACATCATGCGACTCGTGATAATTGCTTTTTTCTTCTTCATTTTAGGGCATGCATAAATCAAAAATAATATTCAGGACTGAAGTGAAACACATTTCAGTTCAATAAAAAAATTAACAAAAATGTATACCTTAGTTCTCATTGCAAAATAACACCTCAAAGCAACCACCACACCAAAAACCCCACTGCATAACCTCTCATCACCACATCATTAGCAAAAATACATCTTAATTAAAAAAAAAGACACACACAACACCACATCCAAACACAACAACAGTATTAATATCATCATCCAAAAAAATTCAAACAAAATAGCAAACATTTTTTAATACAAAATGCTTGCAAAACTTTAAAACAAAACTTCAATTTCACTATATGATATCACACACTTGAATTCCAATTTTAATATCAAACTTGATCAAGTTTTAGGGTTACTAACAAACCATATATTGTGTTATGTCGTTGCTTTGCACCGTCGCCAGAGACAAAGGTGGGAAGTAGAACCGACGTCGGAGACAGAGACGAGAAGCAACGCCAGCGCCAAAAACATAGGCGAGTAGCAGCGTCATCGCCGGAGACAGAGGTGGGAAGCATCGTCGTCGGAGACAAAGATGGGAGGCACCATCGTCGCTAGATTAGGGTTTGTTTTCATTTTTCTTCTTTCAAATTTTGAGAGATTGATAAATCGAGATATTTGAGGGAGATTGAGAGTTTAGATTTTTTGTTTTTCAGATATGATTTCATTTCCCAGATTACAAGTGATTTCGTTTTTCTACTTTGAGAGATTTGAGGTGTAAGTGAGATTTGGGGTTTTGAGAGATTTTAGGGTTTTGTAGAAGGCGGGACTAGGAAATGACGAGAACGCACCATTGTATGATAAGAACGCATAACTGATTTTGTTTTCTTTGAAGGGTGGCAGCGGTTGTCAAAAACCGTCGCATGAACTGCCGTAGTGTTGGAGCGGAGGCGGTTCTTCTCTAACCGTCGCAAGCCAAGTGCCGCAATTCTAAAAATTTCTTGTAGTGTTAGTTGACTTATTTCCAATCCTTAAAAACACACACCGTCAACAATAACATTAAGGCATTCCAATTTAAATCAACTCACTTTGAATCTATGATAGTAATTTTCTTAGCTTTCTTAAACAAATTTTCAATCAATGCATATTAGAACTTCCAGCAATTCAAGATTATAGTAAATGAAAAATAAGAACAAATAGAAAATCATAAACTGTTAAAAACATTGGACTATACAAAATTTCAAAATTTTGAAATTATTGATAATAATTGAGTAAAGTTTAGAAATCTTTTTTGAAAATTAATTAAAATCGCCATAATTTGGAATGCAAAGATTTTAAAAGTGAAAGTCAAATTGGTAAGTCAAAACTTAAGTCATTAGTTCATATGTTGTTTGCTAAAGTAAAATAAAAGTGGATGCTAAAATTAGAGAACCAAAAATAATAACAAAACTAGCTTCTTCTTTACAAAGTAGTGTATCTAGATCTACCATTAGATAAAAAGAAATTAAAATTTTGGACATCCAACTTGTAAAATTTCTAGTAGGTACATTAATTTGATATTCAAATATTTAAATTTTGCAAGGTTCATAATATAACCAATCTAACATTAGTTTTTTAATTTACCAATGAATTTCAACATTAAGATGATTATAAGTAGGAAAAATCAAAATATCAAGATCTGATTATTAAATTCCATCTTAACCAGTAATAAGTTATCGTGGAATGAATAATCCTCATGTTAAATACAAGGTTAACTAAAAAAAAATCTATTGTAGCACTTAATTTTTTAGTAATATTTCCTTATTTGTCATTATAGTTATTTTAGCTACATAGAGAGGGTCACATATTCTCATTTAGTATAATACATGTGTTAACTTAAAAAAAAAAAATTCAAACATTCATATCCAAAAAAATATTCGGTTCTCAATCATCAATTCACTCAAGAATACTTATTCTCCTTCTTTCTCATTTTCATCTCATAATTTTTTTTCTTATTCTATTTCGTCTCATTGTATTTCCTTCTCAAATATTTTTTCCTATTACTTCTCAGAAATTATTAAATCTTTTCTCGATGTCAATTTTCGTTTTTCTATCGAAGAAGTTTTTTCCTATTTCTTCATTGATTCTCGTTTTTCAATTGAGGAAATTTTTTCCAATTTGTTGTATGTTAGTTGCTATTAACAGCTATCACCACCGTAAATAATTTAACTACTCCCTATTTATATCCGGTGTTGATATAGTTCTACCTTTTGATTTTTTAATTCAACATTCTTCTTTTTATGTATCAATTATATATATATATATATATATATATATATATATATATATATATATATATATATATATATATATATAAACACATGAAAACAAATAATAATAATAATAATAATAATAATTTGTAATTTAGATTATTTTTAAATTGTGAAATTGAAAATTTTAATTGTTTATAATCCTTAATTGCGAAAAAATAGGATTTTACAGCGTTTTTTTTAAGCTATTTACAGCGCTTTTTAAAATACAAAAGCACTATAAAATAGGTAGATATATTGCGCACTTGTTATGGACCTTTTACAACGCTTATTTGAAAAAGCGTTGTAAAAGGTCCATTCAATATATGCATTATTATGCACCTTTTACAGTGCTTATTGAAAAGTGCGTTGTAAAAGGTACACTCAATATATGGATTATTATGCACCTTTTACAGCGCTTATTGAAAAGAGCGATGTAAAAGGTGCACTCAGTATATCATTATTATGCACCTTTTACAACGCTTATTTGAAAAAGCGATGTAAAAGGTGCATTCAGAATATGCATTAGTATGCACCTTTTACAACGTTTTTTCAAAGAAGCGTTGTAGAAGGTGCATTCAATATATGCATTATTAAGCACCTTTTACAACGCTTATTTGAAAAAGCGCTGTAAAAGGTTACCTTTTACAGTGCTATTTTAAAGAAGCGTTGTAGAAGGTGCATTCAATATATGCATTATTATGCACCTTTTGCAGCGCTTTTTCAATAAGCGTTGTAAAGGTGCATTCTTATTTTAGTTTTATTTAAAAACGTTGTAAATGAAATTTTTAAAAAGCGCTTTTTGGTTTTTTATAACATTTTTTAGAAAGCGTTGTCTTTTAATTTTTTTTCCAAAATCATTTTCATCCAGTATCAGCTCACACAATCAGTACACAACAACAAAACTATATAACTTAACTTTATAACTTTACACAACAACAAAACTATATTCATATACATATTCAGATATTGTACAACAGCACATATTCATATAACTACATATTCACAACTTTTCAAATGTGCCATATTCATATACATATAACTAACATAATTACATAAAACAGAACAAGCTACCATATATTCAGATCCCTTGGAGCATGCTATTTCCCAGCAAATCAAATAATTTTCATTCCAATCACATACTGACACCAGTCTTCCTTTAATTCAATTAGATCTTTCTTAGTGTATGTTGGACTAGAATTGTCAAAGTACTGTGCAATATAAGTTAGAAATAGTTAGAATCAAATATATACATAATTTATATATGAAAATCAAATAATGAAAATACAGTACCGTTTCTGGGATAATAGTTTGATTCCTATCAACAATCTCCTTCATGAATCGTAATATATAGTACCCACAGTCGATGTTGTTAGTTTGACGAGGGCACTATAAAATAAAATATTTGTGCATTGATTGTAAATGAAATTTTAAAGGCATATATTTCAAACATTTATTGGAATCCATGTGATGTTATTAGACTTTTGCTTTGACACTGTAGTACCTCTTTGAGCTCGAAAAACTTGTAAAGCACTATCGAATAAATAAATGTGATTATTATACCCAATGTGCCCTACAACAACAAAAATTTGGTTGGCAATTTTGTTTACACAACTAGTAAATTAAGATCTCATAAATTAAAAAAGATATAAATAAATAATATATAATTACGTACCCTGAATTATAGGGTGAAAGGAACAACTTATCCTTCTCTATATTTCCTAATAGGATATCTGCAATGTATTTCTTTACATTCACTAGATCGAATTTACACATCAAAAGCTTATGGGGAGACAAGAATGAATATCTATTTGACAATCTGCGCATGCACACCAACTTCTCATACAAAAACCTTCAATGAAAATTTCAAATTAGATTAATTACCAATAAATTAAATTAATTACCAATAAATGCAATTAAAAGTAATTTTTACCTAATGTATAAGCTGATGACAGTAACACTCAGCTCCTTATGGTTGAGAAGTTCGTGTATGTGCTCCTTTTCAAGTAGTTCTTCATACTCATCTCCGAATATAACTTTATTCATGCTTATGATGCGTGAATCGTCGTGGCTGCCCATATTCCTTTTTACTTGTATGTCAAGACACGACCCATATTTAGCAAGGCATGACTGACTTATTTTAGGAGCAGCTGATTTTCCCCGATCCAGTTTTTTAGCCGCAACTTTGGCAGCTTTATTATCCTCCAATTTTTGAATTTTGCCGGCTTTATTTTTACCACGAACATCCAGTTGTGGTGCAGAAACTGGTCTATTCTGGCAGTTGGTTTGCTTTGCGGGTGGTTTATTGGATTGAATCTGAAAAAATGAGGTTAAATGTTAGTTTATTGAATCTGAAAAAATGACAAACCTTAAAGAATAAATGTGACAAACCTTTTCCGGCAATGTAACTGACTCGTTTCTGGGAATCTTCTTATCATTCCCTTTAGACTTTGTCTGAATCTAAATATAAATGTGAAATTAAAGTTTGCAGCGGAAAAAAATAAGCAATTAAATATTATCCTCCAATTAAATATACATATCAATTAAACATACATTTCAATTAATTAAACATACATTTCAATTAATTAAACATACCTTATCAAGGGCAACAAGATGTGTAGGCCATGCCATGTAACTACCAACTGCTTCGCCCAAAAACATCATATCTGCATCGTTGTCCGGTATAGGAAACGGTGCATTTGGTTCCAAAGCAATAATAGGTGATACTTTGACATGGCCTGCATGGATCGGTGTGTTGTGCAATACTTCCCCTGAAGTATTGTACAATTTTCCTTTTCCAACCTTGCGATAAGTAGGGGAGGATAAGTACAACACGCAAGGAGTGACACGCTAAATCAATGGTTAATACATAAGTAAGTAATTAATTACCTCGGGAAGACTTTTGAGACCAATGTTGCAACTCGCGTTTTCACTCTCCATTTGTATTTCACGTTGGAGCTGATCCGGAAGTTGCTTGTCTTTATTCGTCTTCACCAAGAGTGCCACTTGCTCTAATAGGAGTTTGAGCTTCTCTAATACTTCCTCATTGGATGGATTTTGGCGCTTCTCTTGTGAAAAATAGCTTTTAGGAGTTACGCCAAATCCTTTCCCCCTCACGCGACCGAAATATTCAGGAACATTAAACACTTTACCGAGAATGTACCTGCAACTAGCTTTGTTGTTCTCTTGATTTTCCGAACTTTGTTTGAGATTCTCCTAAAATACACGTAGGATTAAAAAGATAAGATCAATATCATTTTTAAAATACAATATTAAAGTGATAATATACTTACACAAAGTTCTATTACTTTTTGAACATTTTCGTTATCAACCACTCTATTCTTATTTACACGAGCTTCCTTCCACAAGATATGACGACCCAACGGTTGATCGGATTATGTGTCTTGTAGCTATTCGTTAAGATCATAAACAAAATATTAGTTAGAAACTATAGTTTATAATATAATGTACCACATTATATAAAATTGATGTTTTAATTACTTACAAGTTTTTGCTCTAGACGTGCATATCCCATACGTGATTTTTTGTATGGGTGCGTCGGATTTTTTGCCCTCTCGCGATTTACCTTACTTATATTCTATATAAAAAAATAACAATCGTGTAAAAATTTAAAATACGCTATGAATATGAATAATAAAACACAAATGCTAATAAATTAATCACTTACCACAAACACGGGGTCCGAACGTTTTGCTACAAATGCGCTCCATTCTTCATTTGATATATAATGTTTATATATTCTTGGAGCTTCAGCATTCATATTTCCTTCACGATCTTTTAGATAGAAATTTGAGAGGTGAGATCTAAAACCCCTGTGTATTTCCCGACAACTCTCAATACGTAGTTCTTTCTCATCTCGTCAACAACAAAAGCAGTCTGCAAACGAAATAAAGACATAGTTTGAGTAAAGTATTTCAATGGAAAAAATTAAAAATGACAAAAGAGTGGATCAAAAAAGTTACTTGTATATCATTCCACAGTATATCTTTCGCATCCTTCAACGCCTTATCTCTCCAATCGTCAATTGTAATGGGGATATTCTGACGAAAAACAACCCCAATGTAACTTACAAACATGGAGCTATTGGGGTCAATTGGCTGACCACTCTCATTCCATCCAACCTAATAAACTCATATAGTAAGTACGTGCTTTCAAAAAAGATAAAAAATAAACAGCAAACAGAGTATAGTATACCTCAAATTTTATGCCACTTCTCCTTGCTTTTATGATATTTTGCGTGATGGTTGCACCACGTTTAACTTCATTTTTGTAAGTCTTAGTATTGACAACTTCCTCATTTTGAGTATCTAAATCCTTGTTGGTATCCATTTATGTACAAAAAGTTCAACATGTAGTTTAGTATAACTTCAACAAGTTCAACATGTAGTAGTCTAAGTATGTATCAGTATAAGTTCAACATGCATTTTAGTGATAACAAAAAATTAATAAATGAATACCTGAATAGTGAGAAGAAATACGTAGGGTTCATAGGAGAAGGAACATGTAGGGTTCGTAGGAGAAATGCACAGAAATACGGTTCACAGAAACTGAAGTATGGTTCGAAGAAATACGTAATGAAGGTTACGTATTTGAATGAGAAGAGATGGTTTGTAATGGGAGAGGTGATCATGGATGGAAATATGGTTCGCAATGAGAGAGATGATCGTGGAAATATGGTTCGCAATGGGAGAGATAATAGGGTTCGCAATGAGAAGAACGATGAAGATGAGATGATAGTGAAGTTTACGTAATATCCATTTATGTACATTAAGATGCCCTTCTTCTTTTCCTGGTGGGATTCACATTTGTTTGTCCATTAACGATACAAAACGATGGATTAATCCAAATTCCCTCGTCATGATCATCTCTAAGATATAAACCATCATTAGTTGAATCAATTTCATGTGGTTGTGATGTTGCAAATAAAAGATCATTACCAACATCTTCATCATTATTGTTATCATCACTTATTTTATTGGTCGATAGGACAACAGACCATTTATCATTAGCAGGATCAGTGACATAAAAGACTTGTTGAGCTTGCGACGCTAAAATAAAAGGCTCGTCTTTGTATCCCACCCTATTAAAATCGACAAGCAAGAACCCTGACTCATCAATCCGAACGCCATTATTATTATCGACTCACTTGCAACCAAATATGGGAACACGAAACGTTGTGTAGTCTAACTCCAATATGTGCTCGATAACCCCAAAATATGATAGATTTGCATATATTGGATTTTTTTTCTTTTGCACTTGAGACATGCATCGCTTCTGCTACGAGAGTGACTCTGCTATTTTGCATAGTGGTCTGATCATCTTGTTCTTTGGTATAAAATGTGTAGCCATTAATTACATAACTAGTGTAAGAAAAGACATGTAAACTCGGACCATTTGCTAGCCACCTCAATCTCTATGAAATTGATTCTGGGTCTATATCAAACTTTGACTTTATGTGATTATTTAACCACGTTATAAAACTTCAATTGTGCTCTCGAGCTCTCGAGTTCTCCAATTTTGATTCCTATTCATGTTCAAATGAGATAACTGATCCATGTGTATTGTAACATACGATTGAACCTCATCATCATTGTGCAGAACATACAATTGTGCCTGCTCCCATTCTGTCCTTGATATAGTCATTAGTCTCCTTCCAATTATCCCTTCTCCTGATATTCTTCCCGAATGACGAGACATGGGAAGCCCTATGGATTCAACATTGGACAGATACTTAGTACAAAATTCAGCAGCTTCTTCGATAATGTACCATTCAGCAATACAACCTTCTGGTCGACTTCTACTTTTTACGTACCCTTTTAATATTTTCATATATCGTTCTATCGGTTACATCCATCTCATATAAGCTGGCCCACAAAGTTGTGTCTCCTTAACAAGATGAACAGTAAGGTGAACCATTATATCAAAAAACGAGGGTGGGAAATACATTTCAAGCTCACACAAAGTAACAACAATTTCCCTCTGCAATGTCGGTAATTTCTGAGGATCGATCACTTTACTACAAATTTCCCTGAAGAAGAAACATAATCTAGTTATGGTTCGTCGAACTTTTTCAGGTAAAATGGAACGTATACCTATTGGTAGCAAATGCTCCATTAGAATATGACAATCATGGATCTTCAAACCTTTTAACTTGAGGTCTTTCATACAAACCAAATTTTTAATGTTTGAAGAGTATCCTTCTGGAACTTTAACTTCGTGTAGAAATTTACATAAAACAATTTTTTCCTTTCTAGATAAAGTATGAGCAGCTGGAGGTAGATATGTGCGATTTCCTTTCTTTACGGGACCCAATTCATTTCTTATTCCCATATCGACCAAGTCCAATCTTGCATTGATGCCATCTTTAGACTTTCCTGGAACATTGAGTAACGTACCAATAACACTACCAAATACATTTTTTTCAATATGCATCACATCGAGGAAATGTCTTATATACAATGACTTCCAATATGGCAATTCAAAGAAAATTGAATTTTTCTTACACCCAGTTTTGACCAGCTTTCCCGCAAAAGGTTTGCCAAATTTATTGGTCAAACCTTGTACTTTTTCAAGTATTTGATATCCAGTCGGTGCTAAAGGAGCTTTACCTTCCTCTGATTTTCCATTGAATGCATTTCTCCACCCACGATACTGATGACTATAAGGTAAAAATCTACGATGTCCAAGAAATACATTATTCTTACAATGTTTCAACCGCATCCAATTTGTACTCTCTTCACATATAGGACATGCACACTGACCTTTAATGCTATATCTTGATAAATTACCATATGCTGGAAAATCATTAATTGTGCCGAACAACATAGCCCTTGTAACACCCCGTTTTTCAAAGCGAGGGTATATTTTTTTTTCTAAAAGTAATTAAAAACGAACAAAGAAATAAATCAGGAAATGCTTTTGGATAAATAATTGAGTCATTATAATTTACGCAGCGGAAAAGTTTCTCCAATTATAAATCCAAAACATTTACATAACATCAAATGGTACATGGAACCCATCCAAAGATGATATCAAACTGATAATATTTGTATAAGTACAGTTTTCCAAACTGAAAATACTCCAAACCAAAAAGAAGGACCCCTAGTCCCTATACATCATCCTAATCTGATCATCCTACCAAAAAGCTATACACCCTGAGTAATCTCCACGCGCCCCGTGAGATCCTCCTAACGTAACTGCAGTCAAGCGTTCCCATCTCCATTCCTGTCCGTAGGGTACGAACCGGTAGGGCCGTCCTGACTCTCATCTGAGGGCAAAGCCCAGATTTCCACAATAGTTGTAAAGGGTCACCAACAAGAAAATAACAGTTAACACATAGCAATTAAGTTTTTGAATGCTCAAAACAACTTTTCAACTAAGCATGCACCTTAACAGGATTTTCAATATGCGAAAAGTTCATACAGTACATTGCCAATGAAAATGAAGGTAAAATGCAGTTCTCGATCTCCTAATTAACACATAATAAAACAAGACATGGATAGATTCATGAGCAATTAATCATACAACTAAAACTGAGGATTTTCACTGAGCCAATCGATTGGGCAATCGATTGGGGTGAAGATTTTTAGTGAAAATAGAATCCTGGGCTGAATCAATCGATTTGGCAATCGATTGACAGGATAACAGAGCCCCTGACTTAATACCAATCGATTTCCAAATCGATTTCCTGAAGGTTTTTAGTGAAATTTCGAACTCTGGCTTGATTCAATCGATTGGGCAATCGATTGACAGGATAGCTGAGCCCCTGACTTAAGGGCCAATCGATTTCCAAATCGATTTGGTCGAATATGGATGAGTCCCTGACTTAGGCCCAATCGATTGGGCAATCGATTTCGTAGATGATTTTCGAAAACTGATTACAAAATCGATTGGCTAATCGATTTCGTTCATTTGGCCAAGCCCCTGACTTCCATCCAATCGATTGGGAAATCGATTTCCCTGATCGTTTTTTCCAAAAATTCATGAATTAACCAAAGTCATCCCTAATCAAGTTCACAACTTAACACTTAGCAATTTCTACGCGATTACCACGGCAATTGGGATCTCGATAACCATCATACTTACACACAACAATCAACACATAACACTTAGCATTTTCAACGCAATTAACACGATAAATCAAATTCAAATCACTCAATCATAAAACTCAATCAAATACGACTCGTGTGCCAAGCACCCTAATGCAATGCGTATATGTCAAAATGCATGGACTCGGAATTCCAAACCAAAACCCTCCTTGAAGGGCCGTAAATCATAATTGTACCGCCTATCGCATGCCAAAGTACCAATTACCGAGGTGCCACCTATCACGGGTCAGCACGATTTACTAAAATGCGTAAATCATAAACGTACCACCTATCACGGGTCAGTACAGTTTACCGAGGTGTCACCTATCACGGGTCAACACGATTTACTAAAAGAAAAAGCGGGAATCGTAAACGTACCGCCTATCACAGACCAGTACTGTTTACCTAGGTGCCACCTATCACGGGTCAGCACAATTCACCAAAAATGTAAATCGTAAACGTACCACCTATCACGGGTCAGTACAGTTTACCAAGGTGTCACCTATCACGGGTCGACACGATTTTCTAAATAGTAACTCGTAAACGTACCACCTATCACGGGTCAGTACAGTTTACCAAGGTGTCACCTATCACGGGTCAACACGATTTACTAAATAGTAAATCGTAAACGTACCACCTATCACGGGTCAGTACAGTTTACCAAGGTGTCACCTATCACGGGTCGACACAATTTACCAAATGAAATGCATGAGCATACACAGACTCCATTCACAACAATCGTTAAGCAAATGCAGATATTAAAAGATTCCCCATTTTTAATACCCATTTAACTTAAACGACTTTCAAACAACATTTATTAAATAAGTCATTAAGAGATTCCCCGTTCTTAATACCGATTTAACTTAATGATTTTCAAAATAAAACGTTAAGCAAACAGTCATATTAAGAGATTCCCCATTCTTAATATACTTTTGACTTAAACGATTTTCTCGCAAAACATTCAGTAAACGAGTCATTAAGAGATTCCCCATTCTTAATACTCATTTACCGAAACGATTTTCAAAAACGATAGTTAAGTAACCGAGACATTAAGAGATTCCCCATTCTCAACGCCCAGTTAACTTAAACATTTTCCTCAAATACACATTAAGTAAACCGAGGTATTAAAAGATTCCCCATTTTTAATACTCGTTTAACTCTAATGGTTTTCAAATTCCACAGAAACAATTCAAACATACTTTCACATTCAAACCATAATTCACAACAACCACACCAATTAACAAACATCAAGTACGAACACACCAAATACAACGAACACAAATCACGCAACATAACACCCAGATACATCAAATTTCATTTACCCATAATCATACACAATGACATTCAAATTCATTTACCACGAAACATTCATCACTATAAACAAAACCTAACTCTAAGGTTTTTACCCATAACGCACTAGTTTCGTTTTTCCCCAAATCGATACATTTAACCCTAACAAATTCCTTCCCACACAACTACAGATAAGTCCCTAATGCAAGCTAGAAGTTTGGAAGGAGCCCTTACCTCAACGTTAGCTTTAACGCGCGTTTCCGGTACTGCGAGTAATTCCGGTAAAATCTCCGCTCGCAACGCCGCTTCCAAATTAGTTCACTAGCACCGTAGCGTAGTGGTGAGCAACTTTCCCTTCTGTCTCTTCGAGAAATGAGGTTCGGATCTAGAAGAAACGGAGGGGTTTGTGTTTGGATCTCAAAACCGTTTTTTCTTCGTTTCGAATCAAAGAGGAAGAGTGGAGTTGCGAAAACCTTGATCTAACTCTCACCCAACCTTGGGTCACTAGCTTTGAAGAAAAGAAAGCGTCGAAAACGAAAAATGGGAGGAGGAGGAAAAATTGGTTTCTCGCGTGAGGTTCAGAGGAAGGAGATGGAAATTTGAAATTTCTTCCTTTCTTTTTCTTTCCTTTGTTTTTTCCTTTCTTCCTTTTTCCTTCCTTCCTTCTAGTTTTCCTTTCTTTTTCCCTCCAAACAAACATATATAAATATAATAAATATAACTTAACAATATCTCAAAATCTAGATATTTATTAATTTACCGTTTCACCCGAAACGCCTTAAATTCTCCGTAAAGGATTTTCCGCAGTTAAATTCAATTTATTTATCGACGAGAAATTCTAATTGGCATCGAAATATCTTTTTGATTATAAAACTCCAAAATATTATTAACTTTGGCTTAAAAGCCTCCGAGCCAAAATCCAAAATACGCCAAAAATACATAAATGGTACTTTAAAATTATGGGTCTTACATTACTCCCCCCTAAAATTAGTTTCGTCCTCGAAACTATGCATCGATAAATAACTCTGGGTGTTGTTCTCTCATCTTGCTCTCCAACTCCCAAGTCGCATCTCCAGTAATTGGGTTCCAGATCACCTTGACCAACGAAACATCCTTGGTCCTCAACCGCTTAATCTTCCTGTCATCAATTCTCACGGGTGGTACTTCGAACGACAGGTTATCCTTTAGCTGAATTGTGTCTGGTTCGATCACATGGAACACGTCATGAATATTGGACAGTATCGGAGGTAATGCAATCCGATAAGCAACCGGCCCAATTCGTGCAGAAATCTGATATGGTCCAATGAACTTCGGAGTCAACTTCTTCGATTTCAAGGCTCTACCTACTCCAGTAGTAGGTGTGACTCTCAGAAATACATGGTCACCCTGTTCGAATTCCAAAAGTCTGCGACGCTTGTGTCCGCGTAACTCTTCTGGCGATCTTGTGAAGTCTTCATTTTCTCCTTGATCTTCCTTACTTTAGCTGTGGTCTGTATGCACCATCTCTGGTCCGACGATCATATTCTCACCGTCTTTATACCAACACAAGGGCGTTTGACACTTGCGCCCATATAAAGCCTCATAAGGTGCCATTCCAATGCTCGCGTGGAAACTATTGTTGTAAGTGAATTCAATCAACGGAAGTACATCATCCCAGCTTCCTCTATCATCTAGTACACATGCTCTCAACAGATCTTCCAAGGACTAATCGTCCTTTCAGTCTGCCCGTCCGTTTGTGGATGGTAAGCTGAACTCAATCGTAGCTTCGTTCCCAACGCTTCGTGCAATGCTCCCCAAAAATGCGATGTGAACTTCGGATCACGGTCTGACACAATGCTCGATGGTACCCCGTGTAACCTCACAATTTCAGCAATGTAGATCTCCGTTAGCTGATCTACCTTATAGGTGGTCCTTACCGGCAAAAAGTGAGCAGATTTAGTTAGTCGATCCACTATCACCCATATGGAATCATTCGTTCTCCTTGTCTTCGCTAATCCGGTTATAAAATCCATGGAAATGCTGTCCCACTTCCATTCAGGTATATCTAAAGGTTGCAACATTCCAGCAGGTCGCTGATGTTCCACCTTCGCTTTCTGACAAGTTAGACAAGTGGATACATATTCCGCCACATGTTTCTTCATTCCTGGCCACCAATAATTCTGCCTCAAATCCTGATACATCTTTGTTGCCCTAGGATGAATACTCAACTTACTCTTATGCGCCTCTTCTAAAATCGTTTTCCGCATATCTGTAATTTCTGGTACACAAATCCTACCATTACACCGCAAAACATTATCTGCCCCAATCTTGAACTCAGTCGTCTTCCCTTGTACTATTAGATTCCTCTTCTCCTGAATTAAGGCGTCATCTTGAGAATTCGCAATGTCTTCAAGTAACCCACTCGAGATCTTAATCATTCCGAATTTCAAAATTCCCGGTGCAAACTCTACGTTCAAGTGCAAGTCTCTAAAAGCTTCCCACAACTCTTGTTGTCTAGCCATAATCAGTGAAGACACCGATACACTTCTTCTGCTCAACGCATCAGCCACTACATTGGCCTTCCCAGGGTGGTACTGCAGTGTGAAATCAAAATCCTTGAGAGTCTCCATCCATCGTCTCTGGCGCATGTTCAACTCCTTCTGATCAAACAAATATTTCAAGCTTTTATGGTCGCTGAACACGGTGAACATGCACCCATATAAATAATGCCTCCAGATCTTTAATGCAAAAACAACCGCGGCAAGCTCCCAATCATGAGTAGGATAGTTCCTTTCGTGAATCTTCAATTGTCTCGAGGCATAAGCCACAGCTTTCTTGTGTTGCATCAGAACACATCCTAACCCTTGGTGAGATGCATCACAATAAACTTCATAGGGTTCTTCTGATTGCGGTAGTACCGATACAGGTGAGGTCGTCAATTTTCTCTTTAGTAACTGGAAATTTTCCTCACACTTCTCCGTCCATGCGAACGGTTGATCTTTTCTGGTAAATTGTGTCAGTGGAGCCACAATCTTAGCAAAACCTTCGATAAACCTCCTGTAGTACCCTGCCAGTCCTACAAAACTCCGTATGTCAGTGACAGTCTGAGGCTGTTTCCAAGCAAGAACCGCCTCAATCTTAGCCGGATCTACAACGATTCCTTCCTTGGTTATCACATGTGCCAAGAAATTCACTTTCTCTAGCCAAAATTCACACTTCGACAGATTGGCATACAATCGCTTCTCGCGTAAAATCTCAAGAACCTGTCGTAAATGTTCTCCATGCTCTTCTTCAGTCCTTGAATAAATCAATATATCATCAATGAATACCACCACGAATTTATCAAGGAACGAATTAAAGATTCTGTTCATGTAGTCCATGAAAATTGCCGGTGCATTGGTAACTCCAAACGGCATAACCAGGTATTCATAATGTCCGTAGCGGGTTCTGAAAGCTGTTTTCTGAATGTCTCCTTCCCTCACTCGGATTTGATGGTAACCCGACTTCAAGTCAATCTTCGAAAATATCGCGGCCCCTCTCAATTGATCCATCAAATCATCGATTCGTGGCAAAGGATAACGATTCTTAATAGTTGCCTTGTTAAGCTTTCTATAATCCACACATAGGCGCGAGCTTCCGTCCTTCTTCTTAACTAGTAAAACTGGAGCACCCCATGGTGATACACTTGGTCTGATGAATTTCTTCTCCAACAAGTCTTCAATTTGGCCTTTGAGCTCATTTAATTCAATGGCGACATTCGATAAGGTGCCATTGAAATGGGTCCCGTTCCTGGGTGCAAATCAATGAAGAATTCCACTTCTCTTACCGGTGGCAATCCTGGAATTTCCGTTGGAAATACATCCCGATACTCGTTGACAAGTATCACATCTTCTATATCCACATTTATCTTTGCCTCCACATTTGCCAGAGACAAAAACTCATGAGTCCCTTCACTTAGCGACACTCGGAGTTTGTTAGCAGCTAAATACTTAACAACTCCTGGTTCGGGGAAACGAACCAATTTACGAGCACAATCCAAGATCACATAATGATAAGACATCCAATCCATACCGAGGATGACCTCGAGTGATTCTAGCGGTAAACAAATTAGATTAACCAAGAAATCCCTATTCTGTATAGTCATTCGACAACGTAAACATGCAGAATTTACGGTTAAGGTCTTAGCAGGTGTGGAAACAACCAAATCAAAAGGTAAAGCAGATACAGATAACTTCAAGCGGTTCACACAATCCATAGCAATGAAGGAATGGGTTGCCCCCGAATCAAAGAGTGCAGTTAGAGTGTTACCTGCAATCTCACAATCACGCTGAATCAGATTACCAGATGGATTCCCCTCTTCAGCATTCACACAATAAATGCGTCCTCTAGCAGTAGGCACGGGTAGCCCTAGCTACATTCACCACTGGTTCCACCTTTGGAGCCGTGCAATCCCTTGCCATGTGCCCCGACTTCCGACAGTTGTGACAGATGGGGATGTAGTGGTACAAGCACTAGCATTAGTGTCCTTCTCCCCCACATCGGAAACATCGAAGCACTTGCCCAATTGCTCCCGAAATTCTGGTTCCCCGGGCGACTCTGCCCACCGTTGTTATTCTGGGGTCGATTATAAGGTTTAGCAACTTGCTTCCCCTTGTTCTGATAATTCGCCGACTAGGGCCTCCCGAATTAAAATTCCCTACTCGGCTAGCCCTCTTGTTTCTTCATATCTTCCACTTCTTTAACATTTCTCCACCAGCGCTTGGAAACGTTGAATTCCCAAGGGTTAAGACGGAATCTTGAATCTCATACTTCAATCCGTCTTGGAAACGATGACACATGAATGTTCATCAATTTCTTCCCGGAAGAACCTGAAGTGCCTCGATAGTGATTCAAAATTTAGCAGCATACTCGCCACAGTCATGCTCCCCTGGTGAAGTTTCAGAAAGTCGTCACCCAATTTAGTCTGGTACTCATCGGAAAGTATTGTGTAAAAAACTTTCTTTTGAACGATTCCCAGTTCACCTCCTCGTGGGCTGCTCCCATCAATAACCTTGCACTCCTCCCACCAGTACTCAGCATCCCCCAACAGCATATAAGTGGCATAGCTGACCTTCACTCCCGCCTGACACTTAATCATGTCAAAGATTTTCTCCACTTCTTGGATCCATTGACCCGCCTTCTCTGAACCCTCATCCCCTTTGAACTTAGGAGGATTGTAACGACGGAAGTCTTCTAACCCTCTTGACTCTGCAGCACGGATCTCTCTTTCCCTCTTTTCAGATCACGTTGAGTCTTGGCAGCGGTCTGTGCAGCGACAGAAGCAGCCATGTTGTTCATAGCCTCCGCCATTGATCATTCCTATTAGCGTTTGTCTCTCGG
>PGTU02001601.1:0-11915 GCA_002896215.2 Cicer echinospermum
TTCATCCAATGACACAAACACACCTATTGGATGCACAAGATTGGTTAAAAACCCTAATTGGACTAGAATAAACCTAGGGAGGACGAAAATGACGTAAATGTTAATCCAATGACACAAATAAACTTATTGCATGCACAAGATTGGTTCATTTTTAGATGAAACAATAAAAAAGAACTTACAATAACAGGAATTGGTGGAATAAGAGAACATGTTCAAGAAAGTCATAAAGCAGTACTCAATTCTTGCATATCAATATCGAACAATTAGGAACAAAATATAAAATGTCAACAAGTACTTAGAGAGAAAATAAGGCAAAATAATTTTTGGTTATTTTCATTCCTATTTGTTTTAAAAAATATTTTAAATTTTTAAACATGATAAACACTCTCTCACCTATCATATTAATCCCTCTACCATACTACTTAGAATAAGTTAGAAAGACTAAACACCATAAAGTTTTCAGTCTTCATAATCATATTACAAAAATTACAATTATTATGAACAATAAAAACAATTAAATATTAATTATTAAAAAAAAATAGTCATTTCACTAATAAGGAAAAAACATATTTTGAGAAGCAACAATACACAATATATCTACAAAGATTGATATATGTTGGATGAGACTCTTCTCAATAGTATATAAAACTATTAACTCAAAATTGATAGCAATCATAGAGACATTACTCGTCAAAATAAATTATCTAGAAAGTATCAAGAGAATATAAATATATAAGTTTATAATATTACTTATTCTATAATCTTTCTAAATGTCATCATGTATCAAGGAAATCACAATCGCTAAGAGATTTTATACGATCTCCTTCTCAAATCGAACAATTGAGTAAAAAATATGGAAATATGAGAAAATGTTAATGAATTCCATTGGATTATGGCTAGTATCGATAGTCTTTGATATGTGTTTTATCGTACTCATTCATGGATCTAATTGAAAAAATAAACAACATATATAATATTAATATGAAAAAAAGAGACCCAATAAATAGATTAATTTAGTGATAGAGTGAGAGAAATAACAATGATTTATGAAACCTTCTCGAACATATCAACATCATCTATTCAAAATAATAACATATATGTTAACATATATGTTATATGATTGATGATCAAAATTGATAAGATAATGAAAGAATCTTTCTAGATCTAATTGCAAAACTCAAGATTGGGACAAAATGAGGGAGACAGAGATAGAACTACTAAATAGTCTTTGGAAAACGGCACCGATAAAATGAGAAAAAGAGATATTAAAAATCAAAATAGTCTTATAGAAAACATAAAGAATTCCTTAGATGAGGGGGTGATATTAGATTAAGTTTTCCATGTAACCTAAACTTTGAATATTATAAAACAAAAAATAATTATGATTTTTAGATAACAAAAAAAGAAAAAGCATATTCACTCGATAATTTATATAATACTTAATAACGTTTTCCCCACCGTTCGATATATGGTTGAATATGTTTTTGATGGTGAGATATTTTAAAGATTTTTTTTATTAGGTTATAATATTTTTATCAAAGTAAAAATAAATTAAAGATCAATTTAATATAGTCAAAAAATTTAAAAGATGCATAATATATTTATTAAAAATGAAAACATAACCTGATCAATCAATTTTAAGTTGTAAATTGATTTTTTTCTAGCTAAGGAGAGGGAGTATAATTTTTGTAAAGAGGGAAACCCATGTTAAATTGCTATTTAATAAATAGATGTCCTCTACATTTGTATATTCTGAACTCTTTTTAAGATGAAAAAACTAAAAACCAAATAAAATTAAATGGTTTTGGTTTTTAAATTTACCAAACCGTAATTATAAATAGTTTTTTTGAAATTTTTTTAAATCAACTTGCATTTATTCATGAGTTACTAAAGTCTCAATAATTCTTTTTGAAAATTGCATTTAAAATTTTTAAAAAACCAAAAATTATCAATTTGCATTTATTCATGTCTTTAAGTTTTCACAATTTTCAAGAAATCAATTTGCATTTTTGAAACCAAAATTTATCAATTTGCATTTATTCATGTCTTTAATTTTCACAATTTCAAGAAATCAATTTGCATTTACACAAGTTCTAATTTTACAATTTTCCAAGATATCCAATTTGTATTACTCATGTATCTAATTCCAAACAATTTTAAGAAATCAACTTGCATCTTTCGGTTGTTTTGTTTTTGTTCATTGTTAAACACATCATTAGGTAACTCAAACCAAAACTCCCACAGATCCACATTCAACTCCTTCAAAATTCACTGCACTTTCTCCTTCTTTACCCAATTAAAATCTCAATATTCTCCTAATTCAACCTCTATAATTCAATACCAAGTAAAGTTGATCCAGAACTTAGGTCATAATTAGAGGCGGTATTTCAACGATATATTAAACTTTAAGTACCGGATTTCGACTCTCATGGAATGTAACAATTTCTAAATTTCAACGAGGGATAAAAGGGTGAGACAATTCCGATGAATAATAGTGGTCGTAGAAGTATTGGAACATACATAGTATGTTAGTGTGAAAAATTTATATAAATTTTAGAGTCCCACATTGAAAACTTTCAACATTGATTAACTTTCAACTCTAAAATTAATCAAATACTAAAGTCCAATTTGTCATAGGTTACACATATGAGATAGCTTGCATACTGATTAATGTGTCCAATTTCTTTGAAAAGGAATAACAAAGTAGATGCAATCTCAACCTTTTTCTCTTGCTCCTTTGTTTTGCTCGATGATTGTTCTGAGCCACTTCTCTTATTTCTTTCTATCTCTTCGATATTTTACAATGGTGATAATACCGCTTCCCCCTTCGATTTTATGACGGCATTGTGTTGGTAGTATTTCAGTTTACCAGTGAGTCTGTTGGTTTACAACTGTCTTAGTACTATACTAATAGAGTTGTTGTAATAGCTATATGTGAGGGTGTAATTATAGAACGTTCTCTACCAGCTGCAGTAGAAAATCGAAAAAAAATGTATTTGATTGTTTCATCTCATGGATTCGTAGTTGATCATCTCTCTTGCATATTTTCATCAGTTGCGATATTACTAGCATGTTACTAAAGAAATTACAATATCTGATTCCGTTGCTTCTGATTTAAATAATCTGTTTCGATTTTAGGGATGTCACTTCAAACAATTGCAACAAGAAGATACTATTTTTTTAACTATAAATTTTTTTTTAACGTTTTGAAAGATGACATTTCTAGTTATTCCTAGAAACAGATGAACACACACAAAAGGATAAGAAAGCTGCCATAACTAACCTAAAAGAATTAACCTAGTGTGAAGATAAAATTATCTCACAAGATTTTTCTCTAACAGTCTCGCTCGGTGACTATATGATTCTATAGTGCTTGTCAGATTCTTGATTGGTAGAATCAAGCTATAAATAACATTTGGGTCCCTAATTTGCTTTCATGCTCCCTTCATTCAAAACAATACACCATCTAGTTGAAGAAAGTAAAAGAACCTGAAGAATTAAAGCAATATACACACATCACTTTTAAATAAGTTAGATGTAATAGTGTTGCTATTTTCTCTCATTTTGTTTATTGGATTTATTTGCTATTTTATTATCAAGAGGATATGATCAAATTACTTACATATTCATCATAAAGATCTTAACATAAAACAGTTTAGTTGCCTATAAATTAAGTTTTATGTAACCATTTATCTTTCACATTGTATCATTTTTTACAACCAATAACATATAATCTTTAAGTTTTTCTCTCCATTATAATTTCATAGACCCATGTTTCTTAATTTGGTATCCATACACTGGTTTGTGTTGAAACTTCAACTATTGCATTCTTTCGTGGATTGAATCTTTGTTTTTGATGTTGTTGTATTTAAGTATTGCCAATGAATTTTTTTGTTTCTTTCCATTTCATGCAAGTTTGAGTATGTAATTTGCCAACTCTTAGAACGGAATCGACTACTTCGATTCTAAAGGTCTATTTACATGCACTCTCACCCCTTCAAAATGTTATATAAGTGCAATCAAATATATATTAGGGACACACCCCAATTGACGTGACTCCACCTTAAATACTTACTTCTTGTTTCAATTCATTAAAAAATAACTTTTATTATTCTTGATCATCATTTCAAACAGTACCTGTATTTGAACTTCAACATTAACCTACAAATTGTTACAAGTACAAATCAAACAAATACTACTCACTAATTTAATGAATTGATTTTTTGAGGCGCATTTAAAATGTAAATAAAGTATTGATCCAAATAACATTGTAGCATATACATAATATTCCCTAAATAAATAAAATTCTTAATTATCACTTTTATATAGATAGTCGACATTGATAAATTTTAATAAGAAATTCACAGTCATATGAAACATTTATGGTCAAACGTTATCAATATGGTCAATTGAGAAGCATAGTTAGAGAAAGTCTTCATCAAAACAAAGATCGATAAACTTCGACAGATGTTCCAGTGTACCATTCAAGGAGACATATTGATATATGCTTCATCTTGAAAGAGGAGGAGACACAGCGTAGACAAACTCCTACAACAAACATACATACTTCAAATTTTTTATTATTTATCTTTAAATATAGAAAAACATCTTTCCAACTTTTTCAAAACATGTTGCATAAATTAGAGGACATACTTTTGTTCATGGCTAGCCACCTTTTAGCTCCAAATGATTACACTAGATAACCTATAACATTATAATATTAATAAACATTTTGAAATATGAATGCAAACAACTATTATTTATTATAATATAGTGTCATTAACAGGATGACAATAAGAATTTTAGATTTATATTTCATCTAACGATGAACAACAACTAATTATAATTTTATTTTGGTTATTTCATAAAACAAGATAAATGTAATTTGTTATGTAATGATAATCTAAATTGATTTTTATAAAAAATGGATATGAAATGAGTTACACTAAACATGGAACCAAAAACTTACACTAAACGTGTAAATTAATTGTTTAATGCTAATGATATGTTAAAATTGATTTTTTATATTTGGATACATACATGTAAATTGAGTTGAATAACAAATTGAGGTAAAAATTTCTTTTGAGTCAAAAACTTATAAAATTACACAAACATAAACCAAAACTTACAATAACGGAGGAGGAACATGCTACATAAGAAATGGATGCAAGTGGTTATTGATCTTCAGATACCACCCAAACCCAAACTTTGAATTATTAGGGTCGTACATTTAAAAAAGAAGACAAACAACCATTAAGATGTGTCTAAAAATTGAAAATTAGAAAAACCAACAAATATTAATTTAAATGATGTAAATGTACGTATGCCAGGCCTTCCTCCTCAAAATTTAGCTTTCTCCTAAAAACATGAGTATTTCATTTTGTTGATGAGTATAATAAGTGTATAAAATGGCAAAAAGTTAGAGATATACATAAGTTACCAAAATTCAACTAATAAATTTGTGGCTTATTTTTCATCCTTATATGTTTAAAGAATATTTAAATTTTTGAAATAATACACTCCCTCACCTATCATATTAATCCATCTGCCATATAAGGGAATAAGTAGAAAGACTAAACACATAATGTCACATCTACATAATCATTATTAAGAAAATACAGTTTTATGAGACAATCAAAAATTAAATAGTAATATTACAAAACAATCTTTATTTCACTAATAAAATAAAAGAATACTTTGAGAAGCACAATAAACAATATATCTATAAGATTGATGTTCGAGTATGTAGATCTTCTCATAGTATAATAAATTATTAACTAAAAATTGGTAGCAATCATCATAGACTTTACTCGTCAAAATAAATATAACAGGAAGTATCTAGGAGAATATAGATATATAAGTTTATAATTATTACCTGTCTTCCATCTTGCGAAATGTAATCATATTTTTAATCAAGGAAATCACAATCGTAAGAGATTTATTCAAAACCTTCCCAAATCGAACAATTGAGTAAAAACACATGGAAATATGAGAAAATGTTAACGAATTCCATTTGATCACGGATAGATCGATAGTCTTTGATTTGTGTTTTGTCATCTCGTTCATGGATCTAATTGAAAAATAACAACATAATATTAAATACGAGAAAAAGAACCCAATAAATAGATTAATTTAGCGATAGAGTGAGAGGAATAACCTTGATGTATGTAACCCTCCCGAACATATCATCATCATCTATTCAAATATAATAACATATCTATTATATGAATGAAGATCAAATTGATAAATAATGAAAGAATCTTTTTAGATCTAATTCAAAGCTCAAGATTGAGACAAAAATGAAAGAGGCAGAGATAAAGACTAAAGTAGTCTTTGGGAAACGGCGCCGATGAAATGAAAAAAAGAGACATAAATTAAAGTAGTATTTTGGAAAACATAGCTACTCATTTATAAGGAGTTTCTTAGAAGAGGGGTGTTATTAGGTTAAGTTTTCATGTAACCTAAACTTTAAATACTATAAAGCAAAAAATAATTATGATTTTTAGATTACAAAATAAAATAAAAAAACATATTCACTCGATAATTTATAAAATTCTTAAATGATGTTTTTCATTAGTTCGATATATGGTTGAATATGTTTTTAATGGTTAGATGTTTTAAAGATTTTTTTGTGTCATGTTATAACATTTTTTATCAAGTAAAAATAAAATTAAAGATTAATTTAATATAGTCAAATAATTTAAAAGATTGCATAATATATTTTATTTAAAAATTAAAAAGATTGCATAATATATTTTATTTTAAGTGTGATTTTTTTTTTACAATAAGGAAGGAGTATAATTTTTTGAAAATGGAAAATTATAAATTGCTATTAATAAAATTAGATGTCCTCCGTGTTTGTATATTCTGAACTCTTTTTAAGAATGACCAAGTAAAATCAATAAATATATGATATAAATAGTTTTGGTTTTTATATTTAAAAACGTTAAATTAGCAAATAGTTTTTAAAAAGGTTTTCTTAAACAATTGTTTATTCTTTAAACTAAACCAAACATGCCCCTACTTTTTACAATTTTCAAGAACTCAACTTGCATTTATGCATGTCCCTAATTTCATAATTTTTAAGATATCAAATTTGCATTATGCTTATCTCTTAATATTCCACAATTTAAAAAAAATTCATTTGCATTTACGCTGCATGTCTCTATTTTTACAATTTCCACAGATATAATGTGCATTTATGCATGTCTCTAATTTTACTTAATTTCAAGAAATCAACTTGCATTTACAATTGCGTTGTTGTTGTTCATTGTTAAACACACCATTAGGTAACTTCCAAAATAAACTCCCCTCAAATGCCACAGCACTTTCCTCTTTCCCCAAATTTTGTCTATTATTTTAGTCCATCATTATTATATTTTAGTCAAGGCAAAATAAAAAAGAGTTCAGATAAATAAGTAGTAAAAGAGATATGAACTTTTAATTCAATACCACTCTTGTATATGTGACTTAATGTGTACTTTAACTAGAAATTTAAAATGTTATTTTTTTTTTCACTTTTATTAATGATTTTTTTGACTAAACCTTGTGTATATCTAATGAAAAAAATAAGTGAAGCACTTGACCATGTTCTAAGATTTTTTTAACTGAAATTGAAAATCAATAAGAAAAAAATTAAAAGGTTTGTAGTGATAGAAGAACATATAATGATCAGTAATTGTTTATTGAATTTTATAAAACATATATGAAATGATACATAAACAACTCTATCATATAGCTTGAAATGACATGATAACTAGATATTGGCCGCGCTTTGCGCATAGAACATCTTGATATATTAATATTTGATTAATTAATATTAAGATTAAATTGTACTTAACTTTATAAACATTACTCTTGAATTAAAATCCAAAGATGATTATGTAGATATAAGTGTATATAAATGATATATTAGAGTAGACAAATGTTATGTTACACAAGTGATGACAGCTGTGCATCAGTACACCAAAACTTTTATCGACCATTGAATTAATAAGTAACTGATTCGGTCAAATAGATATTACGAGACTTAATGATTCAATGGTAGAAGATAAACTCATGCATGTTGCAAGATGCCGTTTTACCTATGCACATTAGAAAAAACTAAAGGAAGTAATAATCTTATAATATAATTTATTGTAATTTTCTATCACATTTTTTTAGAATATATTCAAAATAAATTGTTAATGATTTATAAAATAAAGTTAAAATATTATTGAACTAATTAATTATTTGGACAACATTTTGTATAGTTTTATATATACGTTTGTTGTGTTGCATTTCTATTCATTTTCTTCTATAAAATTATTAATGCATTTCTAATGAGCCTGAATTTATTAATCATTTCAATAAAATAGTTTAATTTTAAATTTTCAAGTGAGCCTGAATTTTTTTTAAACAACTGCCAAACTTCACTTGTTCTCATATTTTGTGAGCCTGAATTTTTTAAACAGCACAAAATTCATATTTTGTGCTAAAGTATACTTTCAAATCAGCACAAAATTCACATTTTCTCTTCATGAAATTTAATGCATATGCACTTACAATATAAAGTATCAATTAATCACATTTGTTGGATTATTAAAAATATTTAACTTAAATCATATTATATCTTAAATGTCATACAAAAAATATTTGGTAATTAATTGACAGCGTAAAATTTTACGAAACAAAATCGATCACATTCTCCATATGAAGTGATATTGAGGGGTGTGAAAAATTCTTCCCTTAATCTTAGATATTTCAAAGACAATTTTTAAACCAAAATATTGTCATTACTTTATCAACCAAGTTCATGAGTTCTTCACTAAAAATATATTCAAATATATTCAAGACATGATTTTAAATTGTGTTACCCAACTACCGTTTTAACGATATCTTAATTTCTAACACTTCTTGAAGCAGACAATATGCAGGTTGTGGCCGGCCCTCTTCAGTTATAACAATTAGCAATGGTCCTTATGGAAAGGAGTTCATCGAAAGACAAGAGTGACTGCATCATGGACACAAACCTAGGTCTGGACCAGGAACTTCAGTTAATTTGACTTATTTGTTCTTTACAATCCATGAATTCATAGCATTAAGATACCTATAATGTTTTAGAGTTTTTGACTATTTATATTGAAATTTGCAAACATTCACACAATCATATCAGTTTCGTGAGATATATCTGCTGATTGACTCACATCCTGGTAAGATAAATGTCCTGAGTCCGAACGAAGTTCTCGATATATTTAGACAGAAAAGGAGACAAACAACAGAAGACAGGACACCCACCAAAAATGATGGGCAATTGCAATCATTCGAGGTTCCGTAAAAGGAAACAGAATAATGTGGAAATTATTTGTTCAATAGGAAATGCAGAAAATCAAATGAATATAATTATCCTCTAATATGCTTCTCATTGTAATCTATACAATGAGGAACATTTGATCTCAATACGATACACCTTCCAAATTATAAATACTGTGAATCTAAATGATGTTCATTTAACATTTAACCCATTTAAAGGATAAGGGATAAACAAAACAGTTGAAAAAAGGAACTATAAATACTAGTATTGAGAATTTTACAATCAGTATTCACAATGTTCTACTTCTCTAACTAACTAACCCTTTTCCCCTAAATATTATGGACCTTGCTTTTAGGCCTAAACAACCTAATTTATATCCATAATCCCCATCAGATTTTACATGTATTCTGCCTTTGTATTTGTAAAGATTCCAAAGCAGTATATCAGGAATGGCAGCAATGAATCAAAAAGAATAGTTACAACAACACTAATACAGTTAACCATCAAGATATTGAAATGAATATTGATTTTCTCTGCACTAATCACAACAAGACTATCTGATTCATCCTCTCGGTCTCAATGAATATTGAAATGCAATTTTTATCATATAGTTAACCATCAAGATGTTTACTATTGTTAAATGTATTAGCTATGTAATCCAGTTAATACAAAAAAAAAAAACCAACACACATAAGACAACAATAATTTTAATATTCTACCAATTTCTTTCAAGTTGGAACTCACCAATCTACCAATTTGTGAAGTATAAACACACTTAACAAAATTGATTGAAATGATAAATTAATGTTGAAACATTGATTCAAAATAATAAAGTTTAAATAGAAAAATATCTCACCTAGTTTTTGTCTTAAAGAAGACCTCTCACAATCATTTCCCGAAGAAGTTTCTCCGCTTTTTCATTTTCATATTTTTCAAAGAGGGAATGAATAACTATTTCATAAGTTAAAGCATCTGGAATGCAGCCATTGTCTTTCATTTTTGAAAACAAATCCAACGCTTCGTCCAACAAGCCCTTGTTACAAAACCCTTGTATCATAATGGTATATGCATAGACATCAAGATTGTAGCCTTTGACCAAAAGATATTCAAAAATCTTTTGTGAATCCTTTATTCGTCCACTTTTACACAATCCATTGAGAAGAATATTATACGTGCACATATTTGGTTGAATACCCAAGTCTTTAAATTTTTTCAATAATGCAATTGCCTTGTCAACATCATGGCTTTTGCATAAAGCATCCAATATAGAACTGTAAGTATATATATTAGGTGGTTGGCCCCTATTATGCATCTCACAAACAAGCTCCAAAGCATATGTAATTCTCCCCGATTTGCACAAACTATCGATGAGGGAACTGTAAGTTACAACATCAGGAACAATTTTTCTGGACTGCATTTCTTTGAAGAGGTTCATGGCTTCATCCACCATTTTAATCTTACAAAGTCCATTAATCACGATAGTGTAGCTCCTAACGTCAGGAGCCACTCCCCTTTGGGCCATAATGTTGAGTATACTCTTAGCCTTGTTCACTTTATTAACGAGGCAATATCCATCTATTAAAGAGCTATAAGTAAAAATATCAGGTTTTATGTCTTTTTTCATCATCACAAGAAACACATTTTTAGCTTCTTTTAACTTCCCTTCCTTACAAAAAGCATCAACCAATATATTAAAAGTATACACATTTGGGTTGATGTTTTCCAATGTCATTTTATTAAACAAATCAATTCCTTCTTTCAATTGACCCATGATGCAAAAGCCACTAATTAAAGCAGTGTAAGTGACAACATCAGGAGAAATTCTCTTGACAACCATTTCAGAATATAAATCACATGCATCAGAAACAAGTTTATCTTTGCACATACTATCAATAATCGTGCTGTACATTACCACATCTGGGTGAACCAATTTCCCATCAACTCGTCTCAGCAACTCTAGAGCTGCTCTTGTTTCTCCAACTTTACATAACCCATTGATCAAAGTCCCGTAACTAACGTGATTCAACCGAAATCCTTGTGCTACCACCTTGTCATGAAAGTGCAATGCTTTATGAACCTCGCCTTTGAGACAAAAACCCTTGATGAGTGTGGTAAAAGTTATTGCATTTGGGTGATAACCCCTTTTGAGAATCTTTGAGAAAACAGAAAAAGCAAAAGTTATATGACCCAATTGGCAAAAACAATTCATTAAGAGATTGCAATTTACTAACTCAGGGTTGATTCCCCTAACTTCCATTTGTTGAAAAAGGGAAATAGCAATTGAGTAATGCTTAGCTTTCACAATGGAACCTAAAATCTTGCCAAATTCAATGGGTGGTGGGGTAGGATTGTTATGGAGCAAAGAATTGAACAATGAAATGGAATTGTCAAGATGAGGATTATTGAATTGAGGGAATAGGGTTGAAGCTGAGAAGCAAAAAGAGGGAATGAAATTAAAAGGAAGAAACTTTTTGGGAATGAAAAGAGAAACAAACCTTGACCTAGTTGAAAACAAAAACATTGTTTGTTGTGGTTGCAGTGGCTGCGATAAACAAAACCTTCGAATTTTCATGTTTGTATCAAACTCACTTATATCTCTCGTTATCGCTTGAGATTGTTTTTT
>PGTU02001603.1:0-10652 GCA_002896215.2 Cicer echinospermum
GATGAAAGAAATTATGAGGATCACTGATATACTTTGTCAAGCCTTACAACAACAATTTCATGATATAGTTAATGTCATGTGTTTGGTTGGAACAACAAAGTATCTTATTCAAGAATTGAGAGAAGATGGTTGGGATGCATTGTTTACTGAAGTGGAGATTTTTTGTGAAAAACATGATATTGAGATTCCTAATCTCAATGATGTTCATTCAACAACAAGATTTGGACGCTCTCGTCTTCAACAAGGTCAAGTTACAATAGAGCGTCATTTTATAGTTGAAATATTTGTTTACTATCATTGATCAACAATTACAAGAGTTGAATAACAGATTTAGTGAGCAAACAATGGATTTGTTAACTCTAAGTTGTGCTTTAACTCCTAAGGATAATTATAAAGCTTTTAACATTGAAAAAATTTGCACTCTAGTTGAAAAATATTACCCTGTGGATTTCAATATGGAAGAGAAGATTAATTTGAAATTTCAACTCCAACATTTCTTGGTTGAATCCGTAAAATTTAAATTTGAAGAATTTAATCAACTATCCAAGAATTGTGCTCATGTTTGTTGCAATGAAAAGAGCAAAATTTCTACTTGATTGATAGACTACTTTCGTTTTATCAACGATCTCTGGTTTCTACTGCCAACATAAAGATCTTTTCAACAATGAAAAATCATTAATCAAGTTAAGAAACAAGTGGAAGCTGACTTTTGACAGATATCATGACGTTTAATATTGAAGAAAATTGTTGTGAGTATCAGTTCCTGAGTCTATTATTGATGATTTAAAGTAATTAAGAGCGTTGAGTTTCAGGTATTCCTAAGTCAAGTATTAAATTATTTGATATTTCACTTTGTGTTTATAACAACTTAATTTTTATATATTTAATTTATACATTATATTTTTATGTTGGTCATCCCAACAGCTTTTTAGTCAAGCTCTACGACGTTTAACTAACTCATCCATGACTTCTCGCGATCATATAAACAACTCTGAGCTTACCTCAATCATAATGATGCATTTGTATAGGATTTTTTTGTATATAAAATCTATTTTTAAGTCCCAAAATGATGTTGCAGGGTTTAAACAGTGTTTGTTTTTTTATTTTTTACATTATTTTTTTGGCTAAAATGAAAAAACTAAAAATAGCACCATGTTACGTTACAAAAACAATTTAAAAACACTGAACTTAACATTTGTCATTACCTCTTACCCTATTTTTGAACATCTCAAATTGTCTTTCCAGCAATTTTATTAGGTTTTTTCTTTTGACGTATTCTTTCTTTCCTTCCATGATATATGGTTTTTTTCTCCTTTTCGATCTCTCAGTTGTACTACTTACTACCTGATGTTTATCAACCTAGAATAACAACTAAAAAAATAAAACAGGTATACTCAAACGGATTTTCAATGATATGGTAATAATAATTAAGTATAGTTAAGTGGGTATAATATTATTAACTCACTATAGAAACAAAACTATGTTTTTAATCACAAATTAAACATAATTGTTAGACTGTTAAATAATTGACTTTAATTTTACTTACTTTTTAATGTTTTAAAAAATGAGCGGTTGTTAAATGTTTATGTTGTACATTGTGGTAATTTTTTTGGCTTATTAATCAATAAATATTTTATTTTATATATTTAATACGATATTAGTAACTTTAAATTTAAGCTATATTACAAAAACTTAGTGTTTAATAACTTAATTATAGAGTATTATTAATGTTTATAATTTTGTATAAATATTACAAAGGTTAATGGACACCAGAGGCAATAAACTGGAAGATGACATCAGTCCTGTGAACCAAATAGTCCTAATCGAATATTTTATTTACTTTTTTCTAATTCCAGAAAAAAATTACCACTAAGTTTTCCATATCCGCTTGAAGATCCATCTTTTACCAAAGCCTTAGGTTGACTTTGATTTGTGTCTGTTATATGGGAAGATTTCAAATCAATGAGTAGTTCCCCAGAAAATTCAAGCTGTTCATTTTCAACAATTGCAGGTGTAGAGGAATTCTGACGAGGTAGTGAGGGGAGAGACTCTCCAGAGTTAGCATTGTCATCGTACCAATTCATTCCTTAGAGGGCAAACCATCAGAGTTGAACCACCGGGAAAGCATATGCTCTGCGAATATCAGCCCCTCTCTACCTTTGGTATCCACCTGTGCTATTGATGAAAAACCGTACATTTGCTGGGAGAAAATGTTTAACGCCAGAACTAAAGAAGCATCTTTTAATGATTAAAAGCTATGCATCTAATTTGTAAATATTGGCAACTGTTTAATATCATTAATTTTATCATACTATATTATTAATTGGCCTCTTGGCAGAATGTAAGTTTTTTCTTGCAAGGATATAACAAGAAAATCAAACACAATGAATTCCTTGCAAGTTTGATCAGTCGAATTTACAGAATAATCTTAGACTAAAAAATGATGAAATCAGTCATAACTTAACAAACAACAAACAAAATCACACTCGGTGTATTAGGAATAAACTGTATTGTCTTTAGTATTGTTCGGTTAGTGTGGCTTTGGGCCAGCTGTCCTTAGCCCAATCCACATATCTTCCCAAAGACTAGTGTTAGAGTCAATTGCAGTTGGTTAAAACTATATATTCTGCTCTGACTCTAACTAACACATCATGAATTGCTCTCTCAGTTTCTATACTTGTAATACTAAGATTTCTAAAAACTCAGAGAATTTTTGTTAGAAGTTACCTTTAAGCCAAAATCCTTCAGAATCTTTGTCTCCCCACAGAAAAATAGAGCGAATGCCTAACATTTTGGAAGTCCTTCGGTAGCTCTAGAAACAATACATGACCAAAGCCCTGCAGCATATTAATAAGAATTAACTAGAAACCTTATTGAAGGAGTAATACAGTTATTTATGGAGAGCACCTAAAGATCACAATCAAAAGACAACAGAGACATGGTAGGAGAACATTCAGAAAAGACTTAAAATTTCATATACATAGCTGCAGCTCAAAGTAATTGAAATGCACATAAGACTTCTTTAAGAAACATAATCTTGGAGTTGACGCGAAAAATTCAAGTAACTCACAAAACATTGGAGCGCTTGGAAACAAGACCACCAAGTAAGTTTTCACTATACTCGCTTGCACTAACACTGTTTACTGAGAATTCTTATCATGAAGGTATCTAATTAACTTCATTATAAGCTAGAAAAACAAGCAAATTACAATTAGAACTAAACAGTTTTGTTGAATACCAGCACTATTATAGTGTAGCGGAATTTAAACAAGACGCTATTGTTCTGCGATATGCTGTTTAGTAGAAAATATTGTCAAATAGCGGCTATAGCACTGTTATAATGGAATTTGAACAAATCCTTATTCTCTGCGATCAGCAATTGATAACACCGGAGCTAAAGCAGAAGCTTTATATAAAATCTTGTAAACAAAATCAAAAGAAGGTTACACTGACTAACCATTGCAAGTTTATTTCTTGAAACTAACTCCAGTATGACATTTTCAACTAAACTCATCAAAAGGAATACCATTTGCAAATTCTTCAATCGGAGGAAGTTTACCAACTTAGAAAATCTCCACTCTTCTCTAACACTTCATGCTCATTAAAATATAAACTTCCACATACACATAAAAGGATGCTTATAATAAAGGCATTCTATATAAACGAGAGCTACATGAATAACAACAGTGCTGAAATTCAGTAATCACTATACAGACATATAAAAAAATAAAGCAACAAAAAGAGAGATAAGTATTGATAGTTCCATGCTACCAATTATAGAATAATCAAATGCATCAGAATCAACACAAGTCATTCAATTCTCAGCTTTAACATCAACACAAGTCATTCAATTCTCAACTTTAACCCTTACATAGATCGTAGATGCAATAAAGCCAAGATTTGTGTTGATGAAAAACTACAAAAAAAACAAACTATGGGAACAAAAATAGTTCCTTCTTTTATTGTTTGACTGGTTATATTTTTTTTAAAAGAAAGGACCAAATAAGTAACACTTACAGTAGCGAAACCAGACCGGCTCCTCTCCGAAGTTTCGACCTCATCAGGGAAATCTGATCTACTCCTCCAAACATGCTCTACGCAAATTACTCCCCCAAACAGAAATGTAAGTTGGTACTAAAAGCAATTCTGAAAATATGTGAATACCACAGAATGAAAACAAAAATCATACACCTACCTAATAAAATCAGAAACTGAACAACCCTTAAAGCACCCAAATTTTGGCTTGGAGATCTAATTCTTTTGCAATGCAGTTGTTCAAACTATCTCTAAACTCATCTGGATTCTTATTACATCAATTAAACTAAACCCAACAATTAAATTCAAATAAAAAAAGAGCATAATTTGGGGATTTTGTCTATCTTAGGGTTTCACCAAACCAAATGGATAACTGAATCCAAAACACTTTAATGACAATCAAACATACTGTAAACGTAATTTGATTATCAGAGTTGAAATTTAAACAAGCCGTGCAATTAAGGTTTGAACAACCAAAAACACAAATTTTGAAAATCGATTACCAACCTATATGACGGTCGTGTGTTTTGACGACGACGTTCTGGACACGGGAAGCGACCCAGTTGAAAGAAGCGGTCCAGAGAGAGGGTTTTAGGGTTACGTTTCTTCACCGGAAAACGAACGGAATCAAAAAGACACAACGCAAAAAAAAAATTTGAAATCTGTCAGACAACCGTGTGCGACCATCCCAGATCACAAATGAAGCTGAGAACGATCCTCTACAGCCAACTGCAATGGTCACCAAGCTCCATCAATGAACCGTTAATCACGCTACTGATCGACGGTCTATGATTCATCCACCAGATTTAGGTTCTGTCTCTAGATATATAAGACACAGTAGTATCGATCTATAGAACAGATCTGTTCAAGTAACCGGTCGTGACTGTTGTTCCTTGCAATGGTTATATAAATACTTGAGTTTTGCTATGTGTTAACGATGTGGGACTAGCACTGTGATGTGGGCTGGTCTGGGCCTAACATAATTTTCTTCATAGTGTTGATTTTTCAACAACTTCCATAATTGCTAAGAGAAGAAAGTGTTATGATTTGATTCTTCCTATCTAAATGAAGTGTCTTACGATCCTCAGAGAGAGAACTTATTGGCGCCAGAGCCGCTAATGCAATGAGCAATCTCACTCTACCGACTACGCTTCTTCGGCGGTGGTGCTTGGATGGAGCTACTCGTCATTCCTCCGATCTCGGTCCAAATTCGGTCGCCATGTTTTCGTCTTCTGAACGATGTAGACCCACCGCATGTGAGGCACAGCGAGATCTTCGCACATGCTTTGTTAAGCATGGAGAAGGTTTGGGGATGATAGTAAAAAAAGTCGGAAGTGGAAAGAGGCCTTGACGGAGGTTGCAAGCTTTCTGGCTCGAGCTCCAAGGGTCGGTCGTTCATGTTTGGCATCATCCACATTAATCAAATTACTTAATGGCTTATGCACTAGGTATTTTATTAGGTAACTTAATTACACTTTTGGTTGTTATTTTAATGTTGCTTATTTAATTCTTATATTTTTTTTTCATTTTAAATAAAAAAATATAATATTTATATCATAAACATTTTTCATAATATTTTTGTAACAAAGTAAAATTGATCGGTTCGGACAAATTTTTTTATTGAAGCAGTAAGTTATTAGTAAACAAGTTGATAATAATTTATGAAATTCATAGCTTTTTCCTCTATCAAATTTTCTTTCAAGTGTTATGCAAGTTGATATGCTATATCAATAAATATATAGAATGAACATAATCAAAATAGTACTTGCTCATGGAATCCTGATAATTTGTTCCTTGATTATTCATGTTAAATATTAGTGAAACTCATTTCAAATTTATTCGTTTAGCGTGAAACATAACTCATTGAAGAAATTGTTGCCAGAAAGTATGAAATGTTACAACCTAAATTGCCACATTATGATGATGAAATGGTTGGAATTGATTCAAGGATGAGCAGCGTGTGTTCACTTTTAAGGACATAGTCAGAGGAAATTCGCTTTGTGTGGATATGGACCATGAGTGGCATAGAAAAGACAACTTCTAACCAAACTAGTGTACAAGAAAATCCATAACCAATTTGATTTTAGTTGTTTTCTTGAGAACGTGTAGAAGAGGTTTCTAGTGAAAGAGATGTATGCTTTGGTTACAAAGAAAATTGTTTTCTCATCTAAATATAAACACATCGAATTGAAAGTTTGGACCAAGAGAGAGACACAATACATAATCTTTTATTCAATAAAAGGGTTCTTCCTTGTCCTTGTGATCTACGTTCTGATACCAACTGCATAATTTAGCTGAAAGCAAGAATGATTTGGTCCAACGAGCAGGGTAATAATAACTACTAGAGACAAGCATCCCTAGTATCACTAGGTGTCTGTGAAAGTTATGATGCTCTAATCCTAAACAGTGGTGTTCCCTTCAACTTTTTAGTCAAAGCTTTTTAGAAGAGGAAAACCTGAAGAAGCTTTCGTAGATTTCCAAAACGGGTGGTTCAATGTGCTGTAGGTATTTCCTTTGGCACTCAAAGTGTTGGGTCATTCCTCTGTGGAAGAAGGAATCTATATGGGAAGATGCTTTGAAAATGTTGCAGGCATGATCTGCAAAATGATATTACATGACACTGAGAATAAGTTATGATGGATTACGGGATTATGGAAAAGGCGATATCTAGATAGCATGTTTTTTCAAACGGAGCCCCAACGATAGTTTGTTTCATGAAAAATTGTTTCTTAATCCATTGATTGATATTCACATTCTTGTTGAAAAATCATTAATAACTTATGATGGTTGGCATTTGGTGATGCATGATGATTTGCTTCATGAAATGGTAAAAAATATTGTTCTCCATTAATCTCTTAATGATGCTGGGAAGCGGAAATATTGTTTGTGGTCTCGTTCGAGGACATTGATCAAGTATTGAGAAATAATAAGATAGTTTTTTTAAAATGAATTGTACAGAGTTATACCTCTCATATTACTTATGTGTTTTCATTTTCATATTTTAAAGGTAACTGATCCATTCAAGTTGTAGTTCTAAATCATTGTGAACCATTTGATAGCAATATCCTGAAGTTTTTTGCAAATATGGGTAACTTAGATTGCTCATGATATTAACTATAATTAACAACTTCCACTTGGTCTCAAATGTCTCGGTCATTGTCAGTTGGAGACCAATTGGATGAACTTGTTGACCTTGATAATGTTGTCATAGCAAATAAAGCAGCTTTGGAGAGGAACAAAGGTAATATTCTTCCATTTAATCTCTAGATTCTATTAATTTTTAAAAGAGATACATGGACATGTTGTGTGTATATACATATAGTTATACATAGAACTTCAGTTTTACACCCTTCCGCTATAAATCTGTAATAGACTCTAATACGTGTTAAAATTTGGGTTTAAGACCTAACTCAATCCAAAAGCTACCAAGAGGTGAGAATTACTCGAGCCTTATATAAGGACTTATTTAGTTCATATCTATAGTAAACGAGAGATATCTACTCCTTAGTCATCATATCTATTTCAACTTCATTAGAGAAAATTATGATCCAACTCCTCAAAAGATTTGGCGTAGATCTTGTTCAGCACGAAAATCTAAGTTGGACGGACACAATCTTTAATTAATGTTAATACTAGATAATGGAACAAAAAGTCATCCCACTTATCTAATAAAAGTAGAAATAATATACCTTTAAAGTTAGTTTTCCTTTGGTGATTGGAAAAGATTTTTTACAATACACAATTGTTTATAATATCTCCAATAACTCATTGGATTTTTTTTCCATCATCAATTAAACAAAAGATCATGTTAGGATAACTTGTTTAAGGAGTTAAAAAGAATAAAAAGACAAGTATTGTGAAAAATAAAAAATAAAATTTAGAAATTATAAGGAGTTGAATGCACAACTTTCAAGATTAAATTTCCATTTTTAGTGTCATAAAAAGTTCTTCAAGAACACTTGTTAGCATTTTCCTTAAATAAAACCCAATAATATGTCAACAATTAAATTCAAATTAAAAAAAGTAAACATATTATGTCCTTTAATGAAAAGAATAAAAACAAATAAAAATGTGAAAGACTCGCTTTACAATTTTCATAGAAACTTGGATGTTGTTTCATGATAAAATAAAATAAAAAAGGACCTAGAAGTTGCAATTTTTTGTAAATTTTACCATGTTATCAAGCTCCACAACAAAACCATTGCTGATGTTAAGTAAAACAAAAAAAGATACATTATTACTCCGAAAAGATTGAAGAGAGATACATGCGTTGGAGGAGTGACATTTGAATGGTGGCGTTGAAGGTAGAGACATTAAAGTAAAATTATTGGATAAAGTCCAAATTTTTTTGAATGGAGATTCTTACCTGTTTCGACTTTTGCCTTGAATCATCCCAATTCATATATTTACAAGTTATTGTGTCATTAGTCTGAAGACTCAGTATCTCCATTTCAATTACCTATCATCTCTTCCCTTAGCATCAACTTTTGATAAATGCTATTTACTGTTTTTCTATATATTGCTGAAAGTTTATATTTAAACACATCAGTCCAAAGTTGCAGAAAACTGAGATAATAGTAAAATCAAATATGATAGCTGTAATGCAATCATCAGTATGAAGACTACCTGCATTTGTTCATTAGAGTGATTCACATGGAGCTATTGTACAAATAGTAAATAAACGACAAAATGTTTTGTCTAACATAACGTTTTTTTTCTTTCTGATAACTACAAACATCTTCAATTATTATCTGTTAGGAGTATTAGTTTAAAAATTTGAAATTATTAAAACAAAACAATTAGCGGCTTTTAATTTGGAGATTTTATCTATTTTAAGTGTTCGCCAAAACCAAATGCATAATTGAATTCAAATATCTTTTAATCACAATCAAACATACTCAAAATGTAGTTTTGAATTAACATAATTGAGATTAGAAATTTTAAACAAGGTATGTAATTAAAAATCAAATGTGAAAATATCAACCTATAATGATGGAGGTCGTGACCATTCATATTCGCACTCATTATATAAACTTTTTTGTTTCATGCTATGTTAACGATGTGAGACTGAAAACTATCTAATACTCGCTTACGTTTGGATATATAAATAAATATTGCATGGGTGTAATTTGAAAGAAAAAAAAATAAATTAAAGGTGATATTTATGATGTATCAATTTAACTAGAAAAATTTCAATATTTGTATGTGACTTTATAAAAAAAGAACAAATGAAATGGAAAAGTTTGTAATAAAATACAAGTGATTTTTACTCTTAAAAATATGGTTAAAAAAATATGGTGATTGTTTATATATATTTTATTTTGTTCTAAACATTCAATAATTATAGAATATTATTTTCCTATAAGAAATAGAATGTATGTGTTTGTTAGCATTGATATATATATTATATTATAATATATATTATTATATTATTATATATTAAGTACTTTAATGCTCTGATTTTTTCGTTAACCTATAAGTCTAGTGAATGTCTTTGTTATCATGAACAATTTATATAGATGAACATTTTGTTGTACAAAAAAAAAATTATTTTGTATTGAAAAAATAGAATATGTATCCGGATACTAATAAGAAAAAAATGTACACCAATTGTATATTATATTTTGATGATATTTAATTCATAACTTAACATTTTTATTTTTTTTAAACATCTTTTAATGTTATTTTTTTTCAAAGGCTTGCTAATTTAAATGGATTTGTTTATTTCAATGTTTATTTATTTATTTTAATTTATAATTCATTGGATTGTTTGTGGGTAAGAATGAGAGTTATATTTTTTATTACTGATTTTTTAATCATAGAGATATAGACAAATATGTATTAAAATGGAGATAAATGAATGAACTATAAAGGTGTCACGTCATATTATTAAATTATGTTATATAATTAATATTACATGCATATAAGGGTGTGATGGTTGTCAATATATTAATTTGAGAATTGTGTTAATAATATTATATTGATTGGATTTAGTTTGTGCAAAATCGAAAAATCAATTTATGCTCAATAATGTATTTATTTTGGATTCCAGAACAAGAGAAATTGGATAACCTTTGAAAACTTATATTATTTATTTATTTTTGATAAAAAAAACATTATATTTTTTATGGTCAATCCCTTATATAAATATGCTTAGTTCATCCACACATAAACATGAATGTTAGCATTAATATACTAATTTAAATCCAATTTATTTTAAATTTTCGATTGACAAATTATTTGTCTTTGTCTCACTAGTAGCCCATATTTCAATAATATATTAAGTTCAGAAAGTTTTTATAAAATACAAAAGAATATTCAGATTATTTCTATGTTATGAAATTAACATAACACGAAAATCATCACTGGACTTACTAAGGAACGATTGCACTACTAACAATTTAGTTTGTTGTAGGTGGTATCATTTAGAGAGATGTGTGATTTGATGTGATTCATGTGAGGGTCGTGATACCAACAACTATGACAACTAACAAAATAAGGATCATAAATTAAATAATTTTATATTTTGGAGACACTTATGAATCTAAACAAATATTTTATAAGAAAGTTCAGTTGAATTCTTTTTAAGACAAGTCATCGTTGTTACTTGTCAATAT
>PGTU02001604.1:0-11275 GCA_002896215.2 Cicer echinospermum
CCCTTTCAAGTCCTCCCACCTGGTAGGAAAACGGGGGGAGTAAGATGGCGATGCTTCTAACATGGTCCACACCTCCTTCACCTTTGGGTCTTCACATTCTTGAACGACATCTTGGGGTAGACATAAAACTCTTTCTAATGGCAGGCTGGGTGTTTGATGCTTTATTTCTTCATTGACTATCTCATCTAAAATCTCGATTCGATTGCACCCTTCTCTTTCTTTTGAGTGTTCCATGGCTTTTAGAATGTTAGAAGTGACGGTTTCCTCATTTACTTTCAAGGTTAAGGTGCCATCTGCTACGTCAATCATAGCTCTCCCTGTTGCTAAGAACGATCTCCCCAAAATCAAAGGAATGTCGTTGTCTTCTTCCATATCTAGTACCACAAAATCTACTGGAAAAATGAACTTGTCCACTTTAACCAATACATCTTCCACCACTCCATAGGGATGTTTCATCGAGCGGTCCGCAAACTGTAACATCAGCTGTGTGTCCTTGACTTTTCCAATACCCAATTTTTTGTATATTGAAAGGGGCATAAGACTTACACTAGCCCCAAGATCGCACAAAGCCTTCCCAAGATCGCACAAAGCCTTCGGTGGCAACTTCCTTTGTAGTATAGCACTACACTCTTCAGTGAGCATAACTGTTTCACCGCCGATTTTTCTTTTTTTCGACATAATATCCTTCATGAACTTAGCATATGTCGGCATCTGCTCTAGTGTTTCTGCAAAAGGGATGTTAATCTGTAATTTTTTAAAAACATCAAGAAACTTACCAAATTGCTTTTCAGTTTCTTCCCTCTTTAATCTTTGAGGGAATGGAAGTCGAATTTTTGGTTTTGGCAGTGGTTCCCCTTTTTGTACCACGGGTTCTTCCTCCTTTTCAATAGCGATGCGCTCTTCAACCGATATTGGTGTGACCATTTCCTCCCGGTGAGTTGGAGTCAAGGTACTTCTACTCTGTTTGGCTTCAGGTGGTACTTGTTCTCTCACCTTGCCACTCCTCGTGGTCACTGCATTAACATTGTTTCTTGGGTTCGGCACTGTGTCACTAGGCAGATTTCCAGACGTTATTTGTGCCATTTGTTGTGCAAGTTGACCCATTTGAGTCTCAAGATTTTTTATTGATGCAGAGTGATTTTTCTGGACGGCTCTTGACTCCTCAATGAACGAACTTGTGCTTGTAAACTAGTTTTCTATAGCGCTCTCCAAGCAGCCTTTCTGGGTGGGAATTGGTTTTGGTTGAGCTTTCTTGTGACCTGAGATCTACCTTGTTGATTCTCCAAGAAAAATTCGGCATGATTTCTCCAACCAGGATTGTACGTGTTAGAGTAGGGTTTATTCTGCTGTTGTTATACTCACAAAATTCACCCGTTCTAGTTCTTCTACCTCATTATCAATCAGTGCTTCACAGACCCCAGTTTTTATGTGCTCTCCCAAAGGTTACAACTAGTCTGCTTTAGTAGTTTGAACGGGCGCCACTTGTGGTTGTATATTTAGAGCTGTCTATTCCTTCTTCTATCGTTCAGTGGCAATACACCTCTTCCATCTTCGATAGTAGCCTGTCTGGAGCTAACCCATCCATAAAGAACATTCATTCCATTACACATTGTTTGAACCATCTGGATCTGTCATACAAAATCATCTGTCTGTTCATGTTTGATGCCATGATCTCAATATCTTTCGTGCTTCTGCTGCGGCGTTTGTAATTCAAAGAACCACCAGCTGTGGCATCCAACATAATTCTAGTGCTCGTGGTGTCTCCAAGCATTACATAATATTTGCATTTGGGCAGTGTCGTCATAAGCATGATTAGGACATCCGGCTAGTAAGTTTCTGAATCTCCTGTAAGTGTCACGAAGAAGATTCCCCCTCTTTCTGTTTGTAACCGGTGATTTTCTTGCTCTCTTTCTAACGAACATGGCTGGGGGGAAATATTGTTTCAAGAACTCTTATCCTCAAGATCATCCCATGTGGTGATGCTGTCGTCGGGGAATGGGAAAGAAAACCACTCCCTTAGCATCATCTATCAAAGAGAATGGAAATAGCTTCAATTTTTGGTTTCCTCAGATAAACCATCCACCTTCACTGTTTCACATAACTCCAAAGAAATTTGTGAGGTGTCTATTAGCGTCTTCGTTATGTCTACCGGCAAAATGAATTTCCCTCAACTTCGGTATAGGCCAGGACTTATTTCAAACTTATTGACTGTAACCGGTTGGTGATGAAATGGGTATCGAGCACGATTTCTAATTCGATTCCCATATTCTCCGAGAGTACGTTCTGGTGTGTGTGGGTCGGCCATTTCAGTAAATATGACACAATCACCCAAAACCTCTTCTTCCACAACTAACTGTCCTTTCCCTTTGTCTGCTTTCTCGAGCTGCCTTTCTATGTGCTTTCGTTGTTTTTTCAATTTCTGGATCAAAGATAAGTTCAGCTGAGGACTGGCTCTCGCATACAAGGTTAGACAGATTTGTGAGTAATGAAGAGTTTTAAAATAAGAAAATAAAATAATTAAGTTCAAAACAAGCAGTTTTTGAAACAATATTATTTTTTTTATTTTTAAATTAGAAAATAAATAAAAAGAAGAAATTTTTATTGCAGAGCAAAAATTCAATTCAGTAATAATTAAATTCAATAAGTGATATGGCAATCCCCGACAACGGCGCCAAAAACTTGATAGCGTTTCAGCAGTGTACTGAATCGTTGCAAGTAATAATAACGGTAGTATCGAGTGTCGAACTCAAGGATTGCGTTTTTTAACTTATGAATTATATTTAGTTACTAAAATTGGAACAAAAGTTCCCAAGTTGATTGAAATACATTATTTAAAATTGGCAGCAGTAGTAAAATTGATCTTTTATAATTGAGGAAAAGTCAGGGATGAAGTTTTCATCTTCGAATCCAACCTTGGTGTCTAATTGATCCTAGTTATTGAAATCCTTTATTGATATTATTACCGAATTCTCTCTTTATTATTTCTTGCCCTAATGTCTTAGTGACAGAACCTTTAATTCCAAAGTAACCCCTAATTCCTTAGTAGATTTAAGATTAGAATTAAGCATTACTGTATAGAAATTCTCTTGTAAATTATTGCTTTGCAACTAATTTATTGGTTTCATGACTGAACCTCTATGTCTAGACTTACAAATTCATGAATTTCTCATCTCAAGCATTTTGTAAGTCCCACTCCGTTTCCAAAATACAAATCGTAGAACATTTAATGTTGATCAAGCAATAAAAAGCATTAAGCACAGAGATGAGAAAAATAATTCAATAAACTCATTCATATAACTAGAAATCAAATCAGAAAATAAGGATTCATCTGGTTACACTCATCCCTAAAAAATAGGGTTTAGTTACTTCATGACAGAAATAAAAGAGATATAAGATTAGAGAAGAATTACAAGAAGGATTCATGAATGATTCTTGATAAAACTGCTCCAATGATGTTAGAAACGGTCGTCTTTGAGTTTCTATGCTAAGTGGCAACAGTCTCCAACTTCCAATAGTCAAAAAAAGATCATAAAACAGTAAAAATCCATGTTTTATGGTTGTGGTGGCGGTATCGCGCCTCAGGCGCGTTGGATGCGCTTGGGCGCGTTTAACAGTGGCGAATGCGGGAAAAAGCGCTTGGCTTGCGCTTTGGGCGCGCTCCAGCGCTCAGCATCTGCTGTCGGCGTATATTGCATTTTTCTCTTCTTTCGAGTTTGAATTTGGTTCCGGTGTCTTCATGAAAGTTGTGGCTATGGATCTAGCTTTCATATTGCATTTGGTTTGATCCAATTGGACATCTACAACACAGATATGGTGAATACTCTACATGTGTCATGTTGATTTCTACCAAATTCAGCACTGCACCAAAACCAAACGCAATGTAAAATTACGAAAATATTCTCACTTAATCACTAAAATTAAACATAAACATTTAATTTAACTCAAGGAACAAAATCAACAAAATATATCAAATAAATCCTTATTTAACTAGTAGTTGAGGAAAATAAGACTAAAATAGTGGGAAAATATGCATATGATGAAGAGTCATCACTGCGCCCCAATAATTATCAACTAGCATTAGTTTGTAAAATTCTTTTCCATTTTCAGGAAATTTTCAGGGCAAGTGGTAGTTTGTGCAATCCTTTTTCAGGGTTTTGAGGCTTCAATATTGCTTCGGTTCCATGGTGGACAGGATTTTTCCTAAGCAATTGTGATAGTGGACTTGTGTATCTAGCAAGCTTTGGGATGAATTTCTGATATAATTAATTATACCAAGAAATTGTTGGATTTGTTTAATAGTGAGTGTTTTATTTAGAAAATTTAACAACTCTTGAGCAATGTGAGGTTGAGGTTGATATTTCTCTGAGAGAAATTCATTCCAAAAATCGATTTCTGTCTGGATAACTGGCTCTTCTTTTTAGATGTCATCATTCCAATGATCTTGGCTATTAGGGAATTTGTCCCAATAACTATTTATGAGACTTTTTATCTTTCGAAAAACACAGACATCATCTAAATGTAGATGAGAATCTCTCGAGAATGGGCTCAAAAATTCAAGTCATGGCCTTTTGAAATAGTGAGGGAGCTACCTTAAGCCTAAATGGCAATACTGTCCATTGTGTATTGAGCATTAGGAATGCAGAATGCCGTTTTGTAACGGTCTTTGGGATCAACACGCAATTGCCAAAATCAGAACTTCGTATCAAACTTGGAATAGATATGAGTCATTCTTGAGAAAGAGTTTAATGGAGGTTTTCAGAATGGGAAATTTATCATCTTTCAAAAATGATTAAGAGGTTTATAATCAATTACCAACCTCTTTTTCCCTCTTATTTTTTCAGGATCTGTTTTCCACATAGAATGCTTGGCAAGCCCATTCGGATTTTGTGGTTTCTATTCAGAACCTTGTTTCAGTAAACGTGTTTGCATTCTTCCGGGGGCCCATAGCTAATATCTGGATGGGGCTCATTTCTGGATGAGTAGCTTGGGTTGGATTGATATCCTCAATTGAAGTTTGAAAGGAAGTTGGACAAAAAAGTCTTTGTTTGTCCATAAAGGTTTTGGATGAGAGATTTTTCCATTATTGTCTGCAAAGTTTGAGCAGTTTGGACTTGGATTTCTTCATTCCAGCCAGGAACTTCAGAAATGGAATCAATCTTTTTAATATTCCTGATATAAGGGTTTTAAACTCTGCTTAAATTTGTATCCTCGCAGGGAGAATTTGAAGCCTATTTGCTGCTTGAATAAACATCCTATTCCACAACATTCTTTGTTTGGGAGGCTACTACATGACCTTCGTCCAAACTATGCATTCGGGGGAAGAACCTGATTCCAATTTTTCTTTTGTCATCAATATGTTCTGAAAGTCCTTCCATTTGCTGCTACAAATATGCAGCATGTTTTACCCACGCTTCTGTAGGAGGAGATGCTGTAGGTTCATCATTGTTATTTTTGTGCACCAGTTATCCAATAGCTAAACTTTCTTTGAAATACTTTGAGGCGAGGACATGGATTTCAACACATGGGAGAGGAGGGAGTAGGTAAAGTGCTTCCTACTTCTTTGAATGAGTAAATAGGAAAAAATCTATCATCTTCTGATTCAGCAAACGATGCTTCATCTGAAGAAGAGTTATCTGATGAGGAGTCTTGAAGAGCAAAAATTATTTCTTGATCGGCAGAGCTTTGTTCAGAATACAAGGATTCTAGATCACCCTCTAGAGGTTGAAGGGAGTTGATCAAATTGGCGGCTTTGTTGGTTTTGTTAGGACATCTCTTTGAAAAATGTCCCTTTTCTCCAAAAACAAAACACCTTTGATCTTTTTTTTTTCCCCTTAAATGGCTTCCTTTTAAAGAACTTCAAAGCATTCTTTTTCCTTACCTTCTTGAAGATTCTAGAAGGTTTGGTGTACCTTCGCCAATGATGTTTCTTTCCTGTTGAACAACTGCATTTGTTATCCTTGCACTTGATTTCCAGGTAAGGCTTTTTGCACGCCTTGGTAATTTGGATTTTGTTGTACATATTTCGAGAAATGTTGGTGCCAATCTACATAGCTTTTCAAGTGCTTCATGGTTATCTTGATGTATTTTGACGAGACTCAAGGCTTTAACACTCTTTTGAGCTGCTTGCTATCATCCTATGGATGTTCTGGCTGGAGTTCTTGAGTAGTGTGAGGATATATATGTATTCTTAGACTATGATCATTAATCTCCATTGAGGACATACATACCTCTGGGTCATTCTTGATAATGTCTTTCAAGACTTTGACTTTAAGGGAACAACATCTCATCTCAAAGAACATTGTCTGCTTTTCTGTATCAATATATCTCCATATACCAATGAGTTTCGTTGTGAAGATTCCATGGATAGCAGCATTCGTTCACTAATTTGTGTAATTTGTCTTGTTTGAAGGTAACAAAATTATGGTACCATTCTTAACTTGCATTTCATTTACACAAATTCTTCAATGATACTGTAAGTGTCTGCACCTGTTTCATCATTTGAGTGTCAAGCCAGGCGCCAAATTCGAAGAATTCTCTTTCTCGACTGGGTGGTATATCATCAAGCGTGAACCATGGTCCATTATTTATTTTTGTTTTTCCAGAGACTGTATTTTCTTCAAATGAGTCTTCATAAATGGATCCTTCTTCTTTTACATTCACCATGAAAAGTTTGGAAATGTTCAAGCTACTCCTTTCAGACACTGATTCTTGTTCTAATGTTGATGAAAAGGATTTAGATTTTTCATAGGTTGGTGCATCTTTGGAAGAATCATTTTCTTCAAAGGAAAAGGAATCTTCGCCCTTTTTCCTTGAGAATTGTGGAAGAGAGTCATTTTCTTGTGAGAATTTTTGGCTTTCTATGATTTTCATGGCTTGGAAACTTTTATCTGGGGTCTCTTCTTTCTGGAATTTTGGAGGAGGTGTTTCAGGGACATCCTAAAATCAGAGGATGATACACTTAAGCAAGTAGTTTTGTCTTTGGACCTCGAGGTTGAGGTTTTCTCAGTCTGGAAGGTTTTGGTCTATAGGCTGAGGTATTTATTTGGTGTAATCTGGTGGTGATGAAGCATAGGTAGGTATAAAAGAGATACTTCCTGGTCGTGAAGAATAGGAAGGAAATTTAGGAGATTAAAGAAGGATACTTCAATGGGTTTAAGTTTTCTTCTTTGGAAGCCCTCAAGAATCGTCAATCTCTTTCACTTCGCCTTGTAACATTCTGATTTGTCTTTCTTTTTTCGGTCCAAACTCTTGGGCAAAGGTATCTTTCCTCCAGCCCACCATTCTTCTTAAGTCATGATCCATTACTGAGAAACTCGAGCTTTCAAGGTTCGTGTAGTGCTTTGCATTTTTGAGACAAAACTTGTGAGATCTTCATCTGTTTCTCTACTTTTTCTATAATTTTATTCACCTTTCTATTTTAAATTTTGAAGAGTGTCATTTTGAGCAATCATGTTCTCTAATTGCCAATTTTAGGACTTCTTCTGCTTGGGTTAGAGGTTTGAGTTTTCCATCCGGTTGGACTTCATTGGGTTGTATGAAAGGCTTGGATGATCTGTTTGTGATTGCATCCACTTCCTTCTCTAAAGCAAGAGAATTGTTGGTCATATTCTGATGTAGAAGCGGAGTACATGAATAAGAGATTGGATTGACATTTTTTGGAGGGTCTAAAGTTTATAATGATCTGAGGGAGACCATGATAGGTCATCGTCATCTGTGGAATAAGGTTTTCTCTCTGAAGGATCCTAAGAGCTTCTTCGTAAAATCTGGAGATGAGGAGCCCTTTTTCGAAATTCCTACCCCAAGGACATTGTTCCCGGATCAGTCCTTCTTGTGGAGTGGTGGTTGTTTACACCTACCTTTCTTTTTCCCTTTAGGGCGAATTACATCTTTATCATCTCATCATCATGCATCCAACAGTCACAGCCTAGGTCATACCTATTGGGATCTACATCCCAAAATGAATGTCCGTCTTTTATCTATACTAGAGGGTTTTCCATTTGGTTGTACCGCATGAATAGGACACCAGTCTCCTCGAGTATTGGTTGAGTCATCAGAGTTTGAAAGATCGGAGAGGATGAGCTACTCCATTCGTCTGGTTTTTTGAAGATCGTCTTGACTGTCTTGTGAAAAGATGATCTCCTGAAAGTTGCTTCTTGAGATTAGATCGGCCTTCTGTCTTGTTGCATCTTTTCATAGTTTGTGATCCACTCAAGAGGAATCAGCTGTGCTAATTCTTCTCTCGATATTTTTCTAGGGATTTGGACAATAGAGGGTGTTTCTTCTTCTTTATTGGTTGCTACCAATAACGAATCCGAAGAATATCATGTGAGTGGTAAATATGTCTAATGATTTTAGCGTCGATAGATTATTTGGTGATGGAGAGTGGCTGACATGGCTTCTGGGGTCCTATCAGTTCCGGTGATCTGAACTTGGACCTTTAGCCTTGTTGATAAGGTACTGTCATTAAGACTTACGTTGTAATTTGGGAAGATAGTGAGGACTACGCTTCCTGCATGTAATGAAGTCAGGACAGTCCTGATGACTGCATTTTCATAGTGAAGATAGCTAGAGTCTAACAACGCTATCTTACAGAAAACAGGGAGATTTTTCCTTCCATGGAGAGAAAGGATTAATCTAACAGCTCCAAAGTGTAAGGTTGTGTATCCTTCATTTTTCCAATGATTTATAAGATTTTGTGGAATCTCTAAATCAACATACTGCTTTTGGTTTGTCGCTCTGAGGCTGCACTGATCAAGTCGTGAAGATTGTACATATTCTTTCATGTGAGGACGGTGTGTTATGATCAGGTTTCTGATAGATCTGGTGAAAGATCTTTGCCTTTTAAAGATGTTATAAGGACTTAAAAGAGGTGGTATGGTTTCAGCAATTTGTACATCATCAGGAACATAAGTATATTCAATAAGGTTCTCTATTTTTTGGGAGTCGGTCTTTTTACAGGTTTTGGGAAGAGATATTGAAGAAGTGTTGGTAAACCCACTTAGAGCATGCGACCGAACGTTTTGAAAAACCTCTCCGGTTCAGTTTGTATTAGTTTATTTCCGGTTCTTCCCTATTTTTAACCGACAAGCGGTTCTTTGGAACGAACCTGCCCGGCCAAAACCGCAGTATGTGGTCAAAGTGGTCGGTCTGGTTTTCAATACATTGTGAAAATGGAGAGAGGAGGGCATAACCTGCCTGGTCAGAACCGTAGTATGCGGTCCAAATGGTCGGTCTGGTTTTTAATACATTGAGAAACATAAAAAATGTAGAAAAAAGGAGTAGCAAAAATAAAATACTCTTCTTCCTCTCCATAACCCAAACACATATGCATTTTACTTTATCATTATAAAACCTCACATTTCTCTTCGTCTTTGATTAATTTGCCCATTGTTTCCCCGTCATTCGTGTCTGAATGTGAGTTTTATGCTCTTGCTTGTATTTCTATTCTTGTTTTTTGCTTGCTTATATTTTCTACTTATATCTTGTTGAGATTTTCTGCAATTTCCTTCTCTATTCTTGCGATTTTATTTTTGCTCATGTGGTTTTTACTGTAAAACTGCAGTTTTTTTTTTTTTTTAGATTCTGCTCTATCATGTTGCAATTTTGTGCTTTCGATTTTGTATTTTGTTTTTCCTCTGGCTTGTTGCTATTTTTGCTGTTCTTGCTTTTGGTTGAGTTTTTGTTTTACCCATTGGAATTTTTTATTTGCCTTTTTGTGTTGAAGTTCGTTCTTGAAATACCAAGATTTTCCTTTGCCTAATTAGTTCGAATTTTTTAATTCACCTATTTTTATATAATATTGTTACATTGTTGTTTTTTTTCTTTTATATAATATTGTTACATTAAAGTAATAAAGATGAAAATTTTACATTGAAAAACAAACTATTTTAAATTTTTAAAAAGGTGAAAATATAACTTTTAAAAACATTTTTTATTTAAATATTTTTATTTTCTTAACAAACATATTGTATGCTCTCGTTAACACTTGCCATTTTTTACATGGTTTTCTAATTTATAATTTATATTTTATATATCATTTTTGTTGTTGAGTAATTACGAGATTTAGTTTTGATACATAACATTTCTTATCCTTTTATACATAAATATAACTACAATTTTTTTCTATCTAAAGATAAGAAGTTGTTGGATTTTGAATTTCAAAAACTATTTAAAATTCATAATTTATGCCATCGAAGATATTACTGGGTTGAGTCGCGGACTAGGTCGCTCTCTTTAAGACGTTTCGCGGCACTGCCCAAATTGTGCAAGGCAGACTATCAACCACGAAGTCCCCAGGATAAAACAGCCCAGATTCACTGTATCGGAGTTCCACTGCACCGTAGAAAACCGTTCTAGAATTACACCCTCAATATGGCAGTTAAAGCCACTCTCAATATGACAATTAAAGTCACTCTCAATATGGTACTATGACCATTCATAACTACGACATAATAACCGCTCAAAAAGACAAAAACGAATGGACTACGACATAATAACTGCTCTAAAACAAAGTGACTACCGCATAAAAACCGCACTAAAAACAAAAGAACTACGACATAACAACCGCTCAAAAAACCGAAAGAACTACGACATAACAACCGCTTAAAAACCAAAGGGACTACGGCATAACAACCGCTCTAAAACCGAAGGGACTGCGGCATAATAACCGCTTTAAAACCGAAGGGACTACGGCATAATAACCGCTTTAAAACCGAAGGGACTACGACATAATAACCGCTCAAAAACCGAAGGGACTGCGGCATAATAACCGCTCAAAAACCGAAGGGACAGAAAGAAAAGGGAGAAGTGGCTCGAAAATTAGGTGAGCAGAATATAAGAGGGAGAAAAGAGAAAGTTGAGAAAAGCATCCAACTTTGGTGTGTTTTTCACAATAGCTTGAAACTCATTATATAGTGATGGAAGCAAAGTCACATATGTTTTCTAAACAATGTGGGACTTTAGTATGTATAGAATTAAAACTACACAAAACATGATAGTTTTTCAAAGTGGGATTTCAAAAAATATTCTTACCAATGTGGGACTTGAATTTTAAAAGTTTCTTTCCACTTAAATTTACAAGAAATATTTCTTTCCAATGTGGGACTTCAACACATTTTTAAATTCACACTATAACATACACATGTTCCAACAATCCCCCACTTGAATTTAAAAAAAGTTTCGTAAAATAGCATCAAGTTAAAAAAAAAAGTTTCTTAAAATAGCATCAAGTGCTTCTATAAGATCATGCATAAACAAAGGTGTCTTTCGACTTGAA
>PGTU02001605.1:0-15572 GCA_002896215.2 Cicer echinospermum
ATCGATTTGCCAATCGATTTGGCTGGTTACAGTAGCTTAGCTATTTAGTTAAAATCGATATGCCAGTCGATTACGCAATATGTTCCTGATAAATGATTAACCAGTCTGTTCTTTCAATCGATTAATGCAAAGCTTGCAACACAAGAAACATATATCAATCGATTATCTAATCGATTAGTGCAAAGCTTGCAACTTAAGAAATTTATTTCAATTGATTGTCCAATCGATTTCGTTGATCACATAACACATGTCTGATGAAAAAGTATTTTCATAATCGATTTTCTATCCGATTGTTCAGTATGAGTTTGGTTCTGTGAATCACAAAATCGATTACTCAATTGATGTGCAAATCGATTGTCCAATTGATTTGTTTAAACACAGAATACAGGTTTTGATAAAACCTTTAAGTAATCGATTTCCCAATCAATTAACTTAGTAAAACCTTTATTCTGTGAGTCTGACAATCGATTGCTCAATTGATTGATCAATTGATTTATTACTTGATTGATTAAAACTCATTTTATAATTTCATTGGCAAATACTATATGAGAACTCATTATGATTAAGTCTACCTAATTGACTCTATTAACACTAATCACTCTTGTACATCAGTCTTCAAGCCTTGTAGGACATCATCCATCTTTGCTTGATTGCTTGAGTTCCAAGTTTTGTCCAAGTGTGTAGTGTTTGATTATTTGCCTGAAATGTTTCTCAATTCAAATCATTAGATCAATCAAATAATGCATATACATTGTATGTTTGGAAATTATATCAAAATCATGATCAAGGAGGCGTATGTCTTACAATCTCCCCCTTTTTGATTAAATGACAAACATACAATTTAACCTTGAGTTTATAACTTTATAATAATAACTATTATTTAAAATCTCCCCCTGAATTTTAGAATTCATGATTCATTTCAACAGCATAAGCACAAGCTATTCACATTCATTCAAATTTGGTATCAGATTTTGACATCATAGCTTGCTATTCAAATTTATTAAAATCAGAGTATTAGAGCTTATTAAAATTTGTTATCAGAGACACTTAACAGAATCATAATAGTACATAAGAGTTTCAGAGCACACCAGTACTTCATTTATTCAACTTTGATATCAGAGCATACCACATAGAGCACATAAGATCTTTTAATATCAGAGCATAATAATCTCATTCAATATCAGAGCATTCAACTTAAACTTATTTAAGTTTGGTATATCAAGACGCAGTATCAGAGCAATATTAGTGCTTCCAGTTTTGGTATGTATCAGAGTACAATGCATAAGCACATGAATTTGATATGTCAGAGTACATTATCAGATATCATAGCAGCATGCCCACAATTAATCAAGTCAGAATCAGATATCAGAATTGTCAATCAGAGCAATAGCACAAGTTAAATTTGATACCAATCTCCCCCTTTTGTCATTGAATTCAAAAAGATATACAAGAGAGAATGATTAATCAAAAAGCTATCATAAGATATATACAAGAACATTAGAAAGCAACAAAGAAAACAAAATCCTAAACAACTAATCTAGGGCTGCTCCTCATTATTACCAATGGGAGAGGGAGAGACTGTTGTATTAGTCTCAGCAAGTGTCTCCTCACCACGAGGTTCAATACTTTCTAGGTTGGTAGGATTTGGTTCTTCAGTTGCTTGCTTGCCAATGTCAACAATGTCTTCAAAAGAGATTTTGAGACCCAAGTGTTCTTGGATGGCAGCAACATCTTGAACCACTGAGTTTAAGGTTGCTTGGAGTTCCTTAAGAGAGGCTTCCACCCTAGCATTGTGAGCAGCCTGGGACTCCATCAGTTCCAGCAACTTAGCCAAAAGCTCAGATTGGGTTTCAGCTGGCTCAGGTTGTTCAACACTTGGTTGTGCACTTGTCCAAATGCCATTTATCCTTTTCAACTGCATTTAGTTGATAGTTGATTCCCCAAAAATCAGAGTTGTTTTGACAGATTCTTCATTGACAACTAAAATTTTAAAGTGTCTCAGAATCTTTGTGATAAGTTGAGTGTAGGGGAGCATTTGTTTACCTTGTGCTCACTCTAACATGTTAGCCAGCACAATCCAATCCTAGCTCATCTTCAGTTCCTTGTAAAGGCCCCAAAGAAGAGTGATATCAAGCCTTTGAATTACAGCATGATTCCCCTGATCTAGGTACTAACATCCTAGTTAGCACATACATCAACAATCTGTGCTGAATCTTCATTTGACCAATGGGAAGAGAGATGCCTTCCACAAATCCTTCAACCATGAGGTCTTGTATTGATGTGTCTGTCCACTGATGTTTCCCAAGCATCATCAGTGGAGTCAGGATTGGTCCTGCCATCCACAACTTCTCCATAAAATGGCAGTCCTGACAACCTTGAAAATTCTCTAAAAGTCATGGAGATTTTATTTCCTTTGACTTCAGACTCAAATCCAAAAGCTGTGAGTGTGAAGTTGGAGTAGAAAGCTCTAATGGGCCTTGGATAGATTTCTAGAGAGCAGGATAGAAAATCTACCAATCCATGAAATCTTAAATGGTTTTGGAATGTAAAACCATTTGAATCAAAATAGGCAAAATCCAGAGTTCTTGCCTCATGGCTTTTCCTTTTTAAGAAAGAAGGTGGGAGAACAATGTCTTCAGTAGGTTTGCCTTTGGGAGGCTGAACCTTCTTTGGTTGGGGGGAAGATATAGCTTTCTTCTTTTTCTGGATTGGCTCTTTCATGGCATCCCCCATTAGTTTTTCAGAATGAGGAACCTTCCTCTTTTTTGTTGTTCCTTGATTAGTTGCAATAGCCTTCCATTTATCTTTTGCTACTACCTTATGAGTAGGTATTGAGACTCTCTTAGCAGGAGGGGAAGGAGGTTGAGGAGAGGGTGTTCTTCCACTAGATGTTGAAGAAGAATCTAGGAAAACAGATTTTGAAGAAGATGATTGAGGTTTTTCACTAGTCTGCTTTACTCTTGCTATTTGAAAGATTTTGGAAATTTGAGATGTTTGAGAAGTTGATTGAGAAGAGAATTGAGGCACAGATACAATTCGAGTTTACGGTGTGAGAGAAAATGTGTGAATTATAGTGAAAGTTGGTTTGAGAAAATCAATTTGTGGGAATTATATTGAACTGTTCAGTCAGATTCGATTTCTCAGTCGATGTAATTTCACATCTGGGTGCACCAAAATCGTTGTCCAATCGATTTTGTTACCGTGTTTTAGTGGAACATGAAAGTTCCCGTTACAACCACTCCAACGGCTAGTTATTTTTTGTCACAAGTCATATTCTCAAATTGATTTCCAATATCTGATTTCGTAGTATCCTATAATGTAGATACAACGATGTCCAAAATCGATTTCGCCTATCAGTTCAGAACACCTTCATACGAGTAACATGTGTTGAGCAGCGTATTTCCAAACTTGATTGTTTTGACTGCAGGTATTTAAAAGCTGATGCACACAATCGATTTACCTCAGATCGAGCTCCGGTTGAAGTTATGTGGAAAATTCTCACATCTGTGGATTGTCTTAAACAAATAATGAATTATGACAATCGATTTATTTGAAAGATTTTCCAAATCGTCCATCGATTTATCAATTGATTGGATTGATGTATACTCCAGCATTTTTGATATCTGAGATTTCCAAATCGATTATGAAATCGATTATCGTGTTTTAGATTTTGACAAATAAGATGCTGTGTAGCATAAATCGATTATGCAATCGATTTTGTAGTGCTGATTTTCTATTTTGTCACAGGATAATCGATGTCTCAATCGATATTTCACAGGGATCATATTTCATTTTGATCCATAATACGAAGTTTCATTCTAATATAGAAGAAACTTTCCTTGGGTAAGGCTTTGGTAAATATATCCGCTAATTGATCAGATGTATTAACATAATCAAGCATGATATTACCATTTTGGTATGGATCTCTAATGAAATGATGTCTAATCTCTATATGCTTTGTTCTAGAGTGCATAACAGGATTCTTTGTAATATTTATGGCACTAGTGTAGTCACACATGATTGGCACAGTTCCAAGATCAACACCAAAGTCAGAAAGGTGTTGTTTCATCCATAAAATTTGTGCACAACAACTTCCAGCAGCCACATATTCAGCCCCAGCTGTTGAAAGCGCCACACTATTTTGTTTCTTGCTATGCCAAGACACAAGTGAATTCCCTAAGAAATGGCAAGTACCAGATGTACTTTTTCTATCTAATTTGCAACCAGCAAAAATCAGAATCAGAATAGCCAACTGGAGTGCAAGTTTACCCCTTAGGATACCACAAACCTAGATTTTTGGTTCCTAATAGATATCTGAATATTCTTTTGACTGCACTAAGATGGAATTCCTTACGATTGGCTTGGTATCTTGCACACATGCAGACACTAAACATAATGTCAGGTCTACTAGCTGTAAGATATAGTAAAGATCCTATCATGCCTCTAAACATTGTCATATCTACAGATTTTCCCTTTTCATCTTTATCTAAATGACAAGCTTGACTCATGGTTGTATCAATGGATTTAACTTTATCAAAGCCAAACTTCTTTAAAAGATCATTACAATATTTGGTTTGACTTAGGAAAATACCATTCTTGCTTTGATTGATTTGAAATCTCAAGAAGTAAGTTAATTCTCCCATCATGGACATTTCAAATCTTCCTTTCATTGTATTTTCAAAATCTTTGCAAAGTTTATTGTTTGTGGATCCAAAGATTATGTCATCAACATAAATTTGGACAAGCATAATGTCTTTTCCCTTTGTCTTTATAAAGAGTGTCTTATCAACATTTCCTCTTAAAAAAATTTCTTGTATGAGGAAATTTCTGAGCTTTTCATACCAAGCTCTTGGAGCTTGTTTCAATCCATAGAGGGATTTTGTTAGTTTAAAGACATGGTTTGGAAAAACATGATCCTCAAATCCTGGAGTTTAACTAACAAAAACTTCCTCTTGAATGTCTCCATTTAGAAAGGCACTCTTTACATCCATTTGATAAAGTTTAAAGTCCATTATGCAAGCATAAGCAAGCAGAATCCTAATGGCTTCTAATCTGGCTACAGGAGCATAGGTTTCATCATAGTCAATGCCTTCCTCCTGGTTGTAACCTTTAGCAACTAGTCTAGCCTTATTCCTAGTTATTACCCCATTCTCATCCATTTTATTCCTAAATACCCATCTAGTTCCAATGACATGTTTGTCTTCTGGTTTAGGAACTAAGATCCACACTTTGTTTCTCTCAAATTGATTAAGTTCTTCTTGCATGGCAACTATCCAATCATTGTCCAAGAGAGCTTCCTTTATATTCTTAGGTTCTACTTGAGAAACAAAGGCTGTAAAATTACAGAATTGTCTAAGGGATTTTCTAGTAGCAACCCCTTTAGAAATTTCTCCTATGATGTTGTCAATAGGATGGTTTTTGTTGAATCTCCATTCCTTAGGTAAGTCATCTTCCCTAATAGGTTCTATGTACTCAATGTCAGTTGGACGCACTGTTTCATTTGGTTCTTTTGGATCTAATTCTACACATTCATCAAGAGAATCATTAACTATAAGAGGGATACTGTTCAAGTTTTTGGTAAATATTTCATCAAATTTTACATGAACAGATTCCTCTATAGTGTTGGTTCTCTTATTGTAGATCCTATAGGCCTTACTATATTGTGAATATCCTAGAAATATTCCCTCATCTGCCTTAGAGTCAAATTTCCCTAGATGCTCTTTTCCATTATTCAATACAAAGCACTTGCACCCAAAGACTCTAAAATAGGCAATATTTGGTTTTCTACCTTTGTATAGTTCATAGGGGTTTTTTCTAAGGATATGGCTAATGAGAACTCTATTCATCACATGAGCAACTGCGTTTATTGCATCAGCCCAAAAGTATTTAGGAAGCTTAGAGTGATTTATCATTGTTCAAGCAAGTTCTTCTAGAGCTCTATTATTCCTTTCTACAACTCCATTCTGTTGTGGAGTTCTTGGGGCTGAGTACATGTGGTGAATTCCATTTTGATCACAATAGTTATCAAAAGACTCATTTTGAAACTCTCCACCATGATCACTCTTAATGGAAACTATTTTCTGATTCTTCTCATTTTGAACTTGATTTGCAAATTTTTTGAAAATTGAGAAGGCATCACTTTTGTGAGACAGAAAATAGGTCCATGTGTATCTTGAGTAGTCATCAACTAACACATATCCATACATATTTCCTCCAAAGCTTTTTACTTGAGATGGACCAAACAGGTCCATATGGATTAATTGAAGAACTCTATCAGTTTGTACTAAGTCTATTAGGGGAAAGGATGACTTAACTAACTTGCTTTTCTCACAAGAGTCACATAACTTTTCTTTTGAAAAAGTTCTGTTGGGAAGTCCTAGCAATAGTTGTTTACTAACTAGTTTGTTAAGATGACTAATGTGTATGTGTGCAATTCTTTTATGCCACAACCAGTCTTCATCAGACTTAGTTAATAAACAACAAATATCATTTACAAGTAAGGAATCAAAATCTATCATGTATATGTTGTTTACTCTTTTACCTACCAATTTCATGCCTTTATCTTCCCTATGCTCAAGTGTACAAGACTGAGAAGTAAAGTATACCTGGAATCCTTTGTCACACAATTGACTAATACTTAGCAAGTTGTGTTTCAAACCTTTGACATATAAAACGTCCTTGATAACTGCAGTTGATTTGCTTCCTATATCTCCAATGCCAAGGATTTTACCTTTATTGTTGTCACCATATTTCACATATCCACCATTTTTTGAATTGAGAGACAAGAATTTTGATTTGTCTCCTGTCATGTGCTTAGAACATCGACTATCTAGGTACCATGAGTGCGTTTTGGATGTCAAGCACATCTGCAATACATAATTAAACTTTGGTTTTAGGTACCCAATTTAAATTGGATCCTTGGGGGTTAGTTTCAATCATAGGTTTCTTTATTTTCCAAATTTGTTTCCAACCCTTATTAGCAAGCTTTTTCAATTTACAATTGTAAGATATATGTCCCTTTTTACAACAGAAATGACATGTAAAAGCAGAGAATGAATTATGAGTTGGTTTAATGAAGATATCATGCATTTGCTTTGATTTAACAAATTTATGGTTCTGTTTAGCATTCTTGTTTTGTCTATAACCAATTCCAGATTTTTCATAATGATTCCTTTGATTCCCAAGAAGAACATTTAGGTTGTTTTTACTACTAGCAAATTTAGCTAAATCAGATTTTAATGACACAACTTTTCTTTCAAGTTCAGTACAGCTAGTTTTTTTATCAAATGATTCTTTTTTCAAATGTTCATTCATATCTTCAAGCACCTTATGATCCTTTTTAATTTATTCACACATCATGCATTGTTTTTCTAGCATTTTCTTAGTGTAAATCAATTGTTTAACTACCTTAACATGTTCAGCATGCAATTCATTAAAAGCATCATGCAATTCATCATAAGATGTATTAGAGGTTGTACTTACTTCACTATCAGAATCTGAATCTGTGTTGGCCATGAGACACAAGTTAACTTCTTCATCTTTTGAATCTTCAGATGATTCTTACTCATTGTCATTCCAAGCTATGTAGACTCTCTTTGTTGAAGGTTGTTGATCCTTGCCTTTAGCCTTCACAAGCTTGTTTCTGTTTTGCAGTTTAAAGCACTCAAATCTGATGTGGCCTGATTTACCACATTCATAGCAAGTTATTACTTTGCTATCATTTGTATCACTCTTGCTGAAGCCTTTTGTCTTTGAATTTGGTGGTTTTCTTGATTGGCTTCCTTTCTTTTTCAGAAACGTTTTGAATTTTCTGACCAACATACCTATCTCAGGCTCTTCATCAGATTCACTTTCTGAATCATCAGTATCTGGTTCAGATTTCACTTTGTGAGTTTAAGTCTTCAATGAAAGTCCTTTTCTTTTCCTATTAGATTGTTCTGACTCATCTAATCTGTGCAGTTCCATCTCATGCTCCCTGAGCTTTCCAAATAGTGTGGCAATAGTCATGTTTGCAAGGTCCTTTGATTCAGCAATGGCAGTGATTTTGGGTTGCCATTCTCTTGTCAAGCACCTCATTACTTTTCCTATTTGTTGCTCATTGTCCATAATTTTTCCTAGAGCATGTAGATTGTTGATGATATGAGTGAATCTTGTCTGCAAGTCATTGATTGACTCATCCTTCTTCATGTTGAAAAGTTCATACTCATGCAGTAGAGTATTTGTTTTGCCGTTTTGACATATGTTGTGCCTTCATGAGTTTCCTGAAGTGTATCCCACATTTCCTTTGCAATTTTGCAGTTTGACACCCTAAAAAATTCATCAGCACTCAAAGCATAGGTTATTATATTCTTGGCCTTTGCATTATAGCCAACTTTCTTTTTGTCATCATCAGACTAATCAGCTCTTGGTTTGATGATGATGGACGATCCCTCAGTGCCTGCAAGTTTAGGCATATAGGGACCATTTTCCACTGCCTCTAAGATGTCAAGCCCACATGCCTCTCTTGTTTAATATTAGTTCTTATTTTAACAGCAAAAGATTCTAACAGTTTATACACAGCGGAATTTCACAATCACATGCAAGATCAATATAAAAAGTAAAGAGAGAGGAAATAGTGTATCAGGGGTTTTTATACTAGTTCGGCTATCACTTTGATAACCTACATCCAGTGCTGAAATCTACAACAGATTTCAGCCTTTCACTAGAATGATTTGAGGAATATTTTTACAGACTTTCCAGCGTCACAACCTATCCATCCAACTCACAATCACTTATATCACAATACCAACCTATCCCTAAGAATTACTCGTCAAACTCTAGCGAGATCAAGCTGAGGCTTCTTTTAGATAACCACAAGTATCCTAAAAGATAACACCAGTGTACACTACTGGATTTCCAAACTTCAATTACAGAAATTGTTCTTTCACAAAGAATTAAAGAACACTAAGAAAATTTGACTCAATCACAATGTAAGATCTCACACAAAAGTATTAGCCAATGAGTATATGTGTGTTGTAACAATTTTTCTCTCAAGGTGTTTTTCAGTCTTCAGTGTTTATGAAAAAGTGTTATCAATTTTTTTTGAAAAATTGTGATTGATTCAATTTATATATTTTCAGAAAAACAACATATAAATCGATTTTGTAATCGATTTTATTAAAGTTTAAAGCCAGCTTAATCGATTACCTAATCGATTATCGCGTGTCTTGTTTTCTTAAATCTTGAAAATATATGAACTAATCGATTTCCTAATCGATTCCTTTAATGCACTTATCAGAGACTAATACTCAGTTGTATCAGAATCGATTGACTAATCGATTATACTTGTTTTGTTCAAACACTGAGATCAAAACAATCGATTACTCATTCGATTCATATATTAACATAATCGATTTGGCAATGGGCTAAATACTTCCTGTAACTTAGACATTTTACTCCAATTGATTCGTCAATCGACTTGGCTGGTCACAATGACTAAGGCATTTTACTTCAATCGATTTGCCAATCAATTTGGCTGGTCACAGTGACTAAGATGTCTTACGCCAATCGATTTGTCAATCGATTTGGCTGGTTACAGTAGCTTAGCTATTTAGTTAAAATCGATATGCCAATCGATTACACAATATGTTCCTGATAGATGATTAACCAATTGATTCTTTCAATCGATTACCTAATCGATTGATGCAAAGCTTGCAACACAAGAAACACCTATCAATCGATTATCTAATCGATTAGTGCAAAGCTTGCAACTTAAGAAACTTATTTCAATTGATTGTCCAATCGATTTCGTTGATCACAGAACATATGTCTGATTGAAAAAGTATTTTCATAATCGATTTGCCAATCGATTGATTCAGTATGAGCTTGGTTCTGTGATTCACAAAATCAATTACTCAATTGATGTGCAAATCGATTGTCCAATTGATTTGTTTAAACACAGAACACAGGTTTTGATAAAACCCTTAGTAATCGATTTCCCAATCGATTAACTTAGTGAAACCTTCATTCTGTGATTCAGACAATCGATTGCTCAATTGATGTATAAGTTGATTTTTTACTTGATTGATTAAAACTTATTTTATAATTTCATTGGCAAATACTATATGAGAACTCATTATGATTAAGTCTACCTAATTGACCCTATTAACACTAGACACTCTTGTACATCAGTCTTCAAGCCTCGTATGACATCATCCATCTTTGTTTGATTGCTTGAGTTCCAAGTTTTGTCCAAGTGTGTAGTGTTTGTTTATTTGCCTGAAATGTTTCTCAATTCAAATCATTAGATCAATCAAATAATGCATATACATTGTATGTTTGGAGATTAAATCAAAACATGATCAGGGAAGCACATGTCTTACAAACTCCCCCTTTTTGATTTAATGACAAACACACAATTTTAACCTTGAGATTATAATTTTATAATAATGACTATTATTTAGAATCTGCCCCTGAATTTTAGAATCCATGATTCATTTCAACAGCATATCAGAGCATACCACTTATATTGCACATACGATCTTTTAATATCAGAGCATAATAGTATCATTAAGTGTCAGAGCACTCAACTTAAACTCTTTTAAGTTTGGTATATCAAAGCGCAGTATCAGAGCAATATCAGTGCTTCCAATTTTGGTATGTATCAGAGTTCAATGCATTAGCAAATTCAGTACATTATCAGATATCATAGAAGCATGCCCATAATTAATCAAGTCAGAATCAGATATCAGAATTGTCAAATAGAGCAATATCACAAGTTCAATCAGAGCAATATCATAAGTTAAATTTGATACTAATCTCCCCCTTTTGTCATTGAATTCAAAAAGATATACAAGAGAGAATTATTAATCAAAAAGCTATTATAAGATATATACAAAAACATTACAAAGCAACAAAGAAAACAAAATCCTAAACAACTAATCTAGGGCTGCTCCTCATTATCACCAATGGGAGAGGTAGAGATTGTTGTATTATCCTCAGCAAGTGTCTCCTCACCATGAGGTTCAGTACTTTCTAGGTTGGTATGATTTGGTTCTTCAGCTGCTTGCTTGCCAATTTCAACAATGTCTTCAAAAGACATTTTGAGACCCAAGTGTTCTTGGATGGCAGCAACATCTTGAACCACTGAGTTTAAGGTTTCTTGGAGTTCCTTAAGAGAGGCTTCCACCCTAGCATTGTGAGCAGCCTGGGACTCCATCAGTTCCAGCAACTTAGCTAAAAGCTCAGATTGGGCATCAACTGGCTCAGTTTGTTCAGCACTTGGTTGTGCCCTTGTCCAAGTGCCATTGATTCTTTTCAATTGCATCTGATTTACAATTGATTCACCAAAAACTAGAGTAGTTTTTGTTGATTCTTCATTGAGACATTATACCTTGAAGTGTCTCAGAATCTTTGTGATTAACTGAGGGTAGGGGAGCAGCAGCTTTCCTTGTGCTGATTCCACCATGTTCATCAACACAATCCATGCCCAGCTCATCTTGAGCTCCTTGTACAGGCCCCAAAGCAGGATAATATCCAGCCTCTGTACAACGACATGATTTCCTGATCGAGGTACTAACATTCGTGTTAGCACATACATCAGCATACGATGTTGGACCTTCATCTGACCGATTGGAATGGATACTTTTTCAAAAAAGCCTTCAATCATCAGGTCCTGAATTGCCGTATGTCGATCTACTGATGATTCCCAAGCGTCATCAGTCGAATCAGGATTTGTTCTTCCATCAATAGCTTCTCCCAAAGAATGGTAATCCTGACAGTTTGGAGAATTCTTCAAAAGTCATTGAGATTTTCTTACCCTTGACTTCAGCCTCGAATCCAGTATTAGTGAGGTTGAAGGTTGAGTAGAAGGCTCTAATCAGCCTTGGGTAGATTTCCAAAGAACAGGAAAGGAAATCTACTAATCCATGAAACCTTAAGTGGTTTTGGAAAGTAAAACCATTTGAGTCAAAATAGGTAAAATCCAGAGTTCTCGCCTCTTGGATTTTCCTTTTTAAGAAAGAAGGTGGGAGAACAACTTCTTCAACAGGTTTTCCTTTGGGAGGCTGAACCTTCTTTGGTTGGGGGGAAGATATAGCTTTCTTCTTTTTCTGGATTGGCTCTTTCATGGCATCCCCCATTAGTTTCTTAGATTGAGGAACCTTCCTCTTTTTTGTTGTTCCTTGATTTGTTGCAATAGCCTTCCCTTTATCTTTTGCTAATACCTTATGAGTAGGTATTGAGACTCTCTTAGCAGGAGGGGAAGGAGGTTGAGGAGAGGGTGTTCTTCCAATAGATGTTGAAGAAGAATCTAGGGAAACAGATTTTGAAGAAGATGATTGAGGTTTTTCAATAGTTTGCTTTACTCGTGCCATTTGAAAGATTTTGGAACTTTGAGATGTTTGAGAAGATTGAGAAGGATTAAGGCACAAAAAAATTCGAGTTTGGGAGAGAAAATGTTAACTGAGAGTGAAAGTGGGTTGAGAAATCGATTTAGGGATTTATATAGAACTGTTCAGAATCGATTTCTCAATCGATTTTATTTCACATCTGGGTTCACAAAAATCGATTGTCCAATCGATTTTGTTATCGTTACTTGAGTGGAATGAAAGGTTTCCGTTACAACCACCTCCAACAGCTAGTTATTTTTTCTCAACAATCATATTTCAAATCGATTCCCAAATCGATTTCGTAAGTGATCCTTCAATTGATAAATCGATGTCCAAATCAATTTCCTTAGCAGTTCAGAAACCTTCTCATAGCAGCAGTGATTTCAAATCGACTTATTTTGGCTCAGAGTTTTAGAATTTGATACAACCGATTACCAAATCGATGCTCGAGTTTGAGATTGGAAAATTTCTCATATCTTTAGATTTCTGAAACAAATAATCGATTATGAAATCGATTCTTTAAAAGATTTTCCAAATCGTCCATCAATTTCTCAATCAATTGTATTGATGTATACTCCAGCTTTTTTTGATATCTGAGATTACTAAATCGATTATGAAATCGATTGTGTTTGTGACTTAGACAATTAAGACACGTATGTAGCATAAATCGATTATGCAATCGATTTGGTAATGCTGATTTTCTATTTTGTCACAGGATAATCGATGTCTCAATCGATTTGTCACAGGGATCATATTTCATTTTGATCCATAATACCAAGTTTCATTCTAATATAGAAGAAACTTTCCTTGGGTAGGGCTTTGGTAAATATATCAGCTAATTGATCAGATGTATTAACATACTCAAGCATGATATTACCATTTTGGTATTGATCTCTAATGAAATGATGTCTAATCTTTATATGCTTTGTTCTAGAGTGCATAACAGGATTCTTTGTAATATTTAAGGCACTAGTGTTGTCACACATGATTGGCACAGTTCCAAGATCAACACCAAAATCAGAAAGGTGTTGTTTCATCCATAAAATTTGTGCACAACAACTTCCAGCAGCCACATATTCAGCCTCAGCTGTTGAAAGTGCAACACTATTTTGTTTCTTGCTATGCCAAGACACAAGTGAATTCCCTAATAAATGGCAAGTACCAGATGTACTTTTTCTATCTAATTTGCAACCAACAAAATCAGAATAGCCAACTAGAGTGCAAGTTGATCCCTTAGGATACCATAAGCCTAAATGTTTGGTTCCTAATAGATATCTGAATATTCTTTTGACTGCACTAAGATGGGATTCCTTAGGATTGACTTGGTATCTTGCACACATGCAGACACTAAACATAATATCAGGTCTACTAGCTGTAAGATACAATAAAGATCCTATCATGCCTCTAAACATGGTCATATCTACAGATTTTCCTTTTTCATCTCTATCTAAATGACAAGTTTGACTCTTGCTTTGATTGATTTGAAATCCCAAGAAGTAAGTTAATTCTCCCATCATGGACATTTCAAATCTTCCTTTCATTGTATTTGAAAATTCTTTACAAAGCTTACTGTTTGTTGATCCAAAGATTATGTCATCAACATAAATTTGGACAAGCAGAATGTCTTTTCCCTTTGTCTTTATAAAAAGTGTCTTATCAACATTTCCTCTTAAAAATTGTATGAGGAAATTGCTGAGCTTTTCATACCAAGCTCTTGGAGCTTGTTTCAATCCATAAAGGGCTTTTGTTAGTTTAAAGACATGGTTTTGAAAAACAAGATCCTCAAATCCTGGAGGTTGACTAACAAAAACTTCCTCTTGGATGTCTCCATTTAGAAAGGCACTTTTTACATCCATTTGATATAGTTTAAAGTCAATTATGCAAGCATAAGCAAGAAGAATTTTAATGGCTTCTAATCTAGCTACAGGGGCATAGATTTCATCATAGTCAATGCCCTCCTCTTGGTCGTAGCCTTTTGCCACTAGCCTAGCCTTATTCCTAGTTATTACCCCATTTTCATCCATTTTGTCCCTAAACACCCATCTAGTTCCTATGACATGTTTGTCTTCTGGTTTTGGAACTAGGATCCACACTTTGTTTCTCTCAAATTGACTAAGTTTCTTCTTGCTTGGCAGCTATCCAATCACTGTCCAAGAGAGCTTCCTTTATATTCTTAGGTTCTACTTGAGAAACAAAGGCTGTAAAATTGCATAATTGTCTAAGGGATTTTCTAGTAGCAACCCCTTTAGAAATTTCTCCTATGATGTTGTCAATAGGATGGTTTTTGTTGAATCTCCATTCCTTAGGTAAGTCATCTTCTCTAATAGGTTCTATGTACTCAATGTCAGTTGGAGGCACTGTTTCATTTGGTTCTTTTGGATCTGATTCTACACATTCAATAAGAGAATCATTAACTATAAGAGGGGTACTGTTCAAGTTTGTGGTAAACATTTCATCAAATTTTACATGAACAAATTCCTCTATAGTTTTGGTTCTCTTATTGTAGATCCTATAGGCCTTACTAGATTGTGAATATCATAAAAATATTCCCTCATCTGCCTTAGAGTCAAATTTCCCTAGATGCTCTTTTCCATTATTCAATACAAAGCACTTGCATCCAAAAGACTCTAAAATAGGGAATATTTGGTTTTCTAACTTTGTATAGTTCATAGGGGTTTTTTTTCTAAGGATAGGCCTAATGAGAACTCTATTCATCACATGAGCAGTTTGTGTTTATTGCATCAGCCCAAAAGGATTTAGGAAGCTTAGAGTCATTTATCATTATTCTAGCAAGTTCTCTATTCTTCCTTTCTACAACTCCATTCTGTTGTGGAGTTCTTGGGGCTGAGTACATGTAGTGAATTCCATTTTGATCACAATAGTTATCAAAAGAATCATTTTGAAATTCTCCACCATGATCACTCTTAATGGAAACTATTTTCTGATTATTCTCATTTTGAACTTGATTTGCAAATTTTTTGAAAATCGAGAAGGCATCACTTTTGTGAGACAGAAAATAGGTCCATGTATATCTAGAGTAATCATCAACTAACACATAACCATACAGATTTCCTCCAAAGCTTTTTACTTGAGATGGACCAAACAGATCCATATGAATTAATTGTAAAACTCTATCTGTTTGAACTAAGTCTATTGAGGGGAAGGAGGACTTAACTAACTTACTTTTCTCACAAGAGTCACATA
>PGTU02001606.1:0-19505 GCA_002896215.2 Cicer echinospermum
TTCAGTAAATATGACACAATCACCCAAAACCTCTTCTTCCACAACTAACTGTCTTTCCCTTTGTCTCCTTTCTCGAGCCGCCTTTCAATGTGCCTTTGCTATTTTTTCAATTTCTGGATCAAAGATAAGTTCAGCTGAGGACTGGCCTCGCATACAAGGTTAGACAGATTGTGAGTAATGAAGATTTTAAAATAAAGAAAAATAAATAATTAAGTAAAAACAAGCAATTTTGAAACAAATATTTTTTTTTTGAAATAAAATAAAAGAAGAAATTTTATTGCAGAGCAAAAAATTTCAATTCAGTAAATAAACTCAATTCAATAGTGATTTGGCAATCCCCGGCAACGGCGCCAAAAACTTGATAGCATTTCAGCAAGTGTACACAATCGTCAAGTAATAATAAAACGGTAGTACCGAGTGTTGAACTCAAGGATTGCGTTTTACTATCGAATTATATTTAATTACTAAATTGAACAAAAAGTTTATGAATTGATTGAAATGATATTTAAAATTAACAGTAATACAATTGACCTTTTATAATAAGAAAAATGTCAAGGATGGTTTTCACTTTGAATCGACCTTGGTGTCTAATTTCACTCTAGTTACTGAAATTCTTATTGAATTATTAGTGAATTTCTCTTTATTATTTTTAGCCTAATGTCTTAGTGACAGAAACTTTAATTCCAAAGTAACCCCTAAATCCCTTGTAAGATTAAGATATAGAATTAGGCATTACCGTATAGAAATTCTCTTGTAAATTATTGCTTTGCAACTAATTTAATTGGTTTCATGACCGCTGCATCTATGTCTACGATTACAAATTCATGAATTTCTCATCTCAAGCATTCGGAAAGATCCACTTCCATTTTCAAATACAAATCGTAGAACATTTTAATGTTGATCAGCATAAAAAACATTAAGCACAGAGATGAGAAAAATAATTCAATAAACTCATTGATATAACTAGAAATCAAATCATAAAAATAAGGGCTTCATCTTGTTTACACTCATCCCTAAAAATAGGGTTTTATTACTCATGATAAGATATATAAAAGATATGAAGATTAGAGAAGAATTACAAGAAAGATTCATGAATGATTCTTGATAAAACTGCTCCAATCGCGTTAGAAGAAACGATCGTATTTGAGTTTCTATACTAGGGCCCAAGTCTCCCAACTCCAAGGAGTCAAAAAGATCCCTAAAACAGTTGAAAAATTGTTTTTTTATTTTTTATGAAAGCTGATTCGCAGTCGCGTGCCTTAGGCAACAGAAACGCGCGTCCAGGCGCGCCTGGACACTGCTGACGGCTGAAAATGCGGCTTTGGCGCGGCTGGCGCGCTTCAGGGCGCACAACATCTATTGGTCTGACATATATTGCATTTTACTCCTCGTTTGAGTCTGAATTTTGGTTTCGGTTGTCTTCATGAAAGTTGTAGATATGGATCTTTAGCTTTCATTTGCACTTGGTTGGACTCCAATTGGGAATATCTAACAAACTCCAGCTATGACAGAAATTACTCTACATAAGTCATGTTGATTTCTCACCAAATTCAGCACTGCACTTAAAACAAAGTAACAACACAAACTCGAAAAATCCCTACTTAATCAAGGAAATAATAACATAAAATTCATAAATCAAGAGCTAAAATCAACAAAATATATCAAATAACTCCTTAAATTAACTAATGATTAAGAAATAAATAAGACTAAAAACAATGAAAAATATGCATATGATGAAGAGTTCAATACCCCTCAAATTTACACAAATTAAGTTAGAGCACCCTACACTTATTTAAGAAAGACTCATTTATCCCCCAAGATTGGTGAATTCATTGTGTTTTTCACATTTTAGGCTTGTAATGGAGCTTATATACAAAGATAGGTAATTAGGCTCAAAGGGGCTTAAACAAATGGTTAATTGTAAGGTAGGTTTATTTGGCTAGTAGCTTAATCAGAACAAAATGCCTAGATCATTTCAATATATGCATGCGGACAAGAGTCAAGTCAAGTTCTAACATAACTAGCAATCATGAGTGAGATAACACACCAGAAAGAAAAGATGGAAAAAGTATTCCATTCATAAATAAGGATAAAAATCTCACAAATGATACACAATTTAGTATTTTAATCCAAATGATTTTAGGAATAGTGCAAAGATACTATCCAATCATGACTAGTCCAAACAAACTAATCAACATTTACAACCATAAAATCTGATGAAAAAACTTGCAGTGCGTTGTCCGTTTTTATTTATTTATTTATTATTTATTTATATATTTAATATTTATTTTTATTTATATTTATTTTTATTATTATAATTAATAATAAAATCCTAAAACAAATAAAATCCTAAATAATTACCCACACTTTAATTACACATTGTCCTAAAGTAACAGGTTATATTAAAAAATCAAGAGTAAGGAAAAAGGGAGGTCCCTGTTCAACTTCAATGTAGGTGACTTTTTCAAGGAGGGTTCCTCCATGGTAAGCATCTTCGAAGCACATTAGTTCATGGAGGTCCTTTAACGTTGAACACTTTTTGGTGTTTTCACTTTTTATTTCCACTGCACCATGAGGAATAATGTTAGTAACAATAAAAGGGTCAATCCATTTCGATTGATGTTTCCCAGCCATAATTTTCAGACAGGAGTTGAACAATAAAAAATTTTGGCCAATGGAAAATTCCTTCCTAGAAATCATCTTATCATGAAAATACTTAGTTTTCTCGTTATAGATCAGAGAGTTCTCATAAGCTTCAAGTCTATGCTCTTCAAGTTGTTGCAATTGAACACAACAATAGCTAACAAATATGATATAAACTTATCTAGTGCAAAAACAATAGCTAAAAGTTCCTATCCAGTGGTAGTATAATTAGCTTGTGCAGAATCTAAAGTCCTAGAAGCATAATAAATACCATGGGCACCCATACCAACCCTTTGTGCAAGGACTGCTCCCACTGCATAGTTAGATGTATCACACATAATTTCAAAAGGGAGGGTCCAATTGGGTGGCTGAATTATGGGAGTAGAGGTTAAGTCTCCTTAAGAAAGTCAAACTTCTTGCATTATCATCAAGGTGAAACTGACATCTTTTTAGCAAGAAATTTGACAGTGGAAGACTATCTTGCTGAAATCCTATAAAGCGCTCTAAACACTGCTCCAGAAAAGAACGAATCTCGCATATGCCAATGGTAGACAATAGATCACATCAATCATGGCCAGGATCCACTTCTATCCCATTTTTAGAGATCATTGTCCCAAAACTTGCCTTGTTACCATAACTGAGAACCATAAATAGGTAAAAATCATACACGTAAAATTCATCCCATGAACACTTCATATACAATTTTCTATCAAATAAGCGAATTTAATCATGTAGGTTTGAAATAGCAAGAGCTTGCACAGGCAAGCTCCACCTATAGTCAAATGTGTCGAAAGGCAAAGTGAATGTGGTCTTTCTGGTCTTCCGGTGAATATGGATATCGATAACTAAAAGCTATCAAGGAAAACAATATGTGACTTACCAACCAATCCATTCAAGCTTTCTGATCAAATGAATGGTAAAGAAACATGATCCTTTTTAGTTGTTGGTCTTATCTCATCTATAATCAATGCATACCCTTCAGTTGTTTGCTTCGTGTGGGAATAAGTTCATCTTTTTCTCATTTAACAAGTCCAGTTTTCTTAGGGACTACCTGCACCAGACTCACCCATTGAATATCCGGTGATTAGATATGGTATATAATGTTGATTGAAGAGCTTAGTCACTTCTTTTTTTACAACATCCATAATTAATGGGTTAAAGTCCATTGGGGATGCTGACTAATTACCTTATTCTCCAGTAGTATGCCTATGCATACACATGGATGGGCTAATACAAGCAATATCGACCAAGGTCCATCCATTTCCTTCTTGTCTTTCTCAAATCTACAACAGTCTTCAAGTTTGGCATGAAATAATATAGGTAATTGCCACTTCCTTTTAAAAATATGCATATTTCTAAATTTCAGGAAGTGGTTTAAGCTCTATAGTTGGTGTTTGTTCAATGGAAGGTACAACACCAGTGGCCGAAGCTAAGTCTACAAAATCAATTTTGTTAGTAGAAATATGCATATTAGCACAATGATCAACCTGCAAGGCAGCCTCGATCTCGGCACACACATAGCACAATTGAGTATATGTACATAATTCACATGTATAAGTATCATTAAAACCAGACAATGAAGGAAAATCAGTGGCAAACATATCGAGGTAAGTGTCATCAACCAAATCAGCAAGCAATCCAATTTGAAAAATAGAATGCTCTTTCATGGGGTGTTTCGTAGCATTAAAGATGCTAAATTTTACAATGCTATCACCAAATTCAATGGATAGAGTTCTAGCATGCACATCAATTTTTGTTCTTGCAGTTTTCAAGAATGGTATGCTTAAGATGATAGGCGCCCTGTTGGACTTATTCTCTCCCTCCATGTCCAGAATGTAAAAATCTGCAAGAAATATAATTAATTAACTCGACATTACATCCTCCAAAAGTCCAACAAGACGATGCGATTGGCTATTGTTCACCAAATTGAATGGTAACACTGTACTCTGTAAAGGTGCAAGAGCTAGAGAGTTAAAATAAATGTAGGCATAACATGAAATGGAAGTCCCTAAATCTAACATAAGCAATTTTAAATTGGACTATTGCCTATGGTACATGGTATGGAAAAAGTTCATGAACCTTTGAATTTCTGAGACACTGGCTTGAATGAGGGCTGAAACATTTTGCCCCATGTTTACTTTTTCAATTACCTTTTAACCTTTTCCTTGTGTTGTGCGCAAATCTTTTAGAAATTGTGCAGATATTTGGATCTGTTTTATTGCTTCAATGAGGGGAATTGTTTCACTTTTTCCACCTTCGTTAATGTATCAAGATTCTCATTGTCCTTATATGCCTCGTCCATTTCTTTAGGTCTTCACTGCTCTTTGAGGAAAAGGAAGTGGTATTATTTGCTCACATATTACAATTTCAGGTATCAAAGGTCCTCAACAAACTTTGTATTTTCATGCAATTTTCAAAGTACCCTTCGTATTTCATAGCTTTCCCAGACCTCAACATAATATCATGACATTGGAGTATTGATTTACTACTTAACTGTGGAGACAATTGGTTTGACCCCTGAATCTGAAATTGATTTAATTGAAGTAGGCTAGCTGACTTAATATTGGTTTCAAATTTTGATAGTGGGGGAATCTGTTCTTTGTTGAAATTGAGATTCTTGATTAAGCCATATGCTTAACGAGGTCCTCTAATGAAGGTGCATTGTTTTTGCTTTAGAGGAATGTTTGCACCCTCCTGCTTAGGTTGCTGTGTGCAGATGAATTCCCCCATATGAGGTTGGGGATGATTTCTCCAAACCAAGATTACTACTGTTAGATAATAGAAATAGAGTTGACTTGAGGATTGTAAATAATTTGCCGCATATGGCTTAAGGAGCATCGACAATTGATCTTCTTGCAATGTAGGACGGGTGAATCTGTAAGGTGCTATGGAGAAGTGCAAATATCACAGACACTGCTTGGATTTTACCTATTGTTAATTTTTTTACTAAAGATGTAAGCTCATGAAGTCTTCCTTCTAAATTCTTGTGGGAGAAGCTTGAATTTCAATCACACCCCTTGTCAACACTGCTTAATTACTTCTAGTAGTAAACTGCTGAGAATTAATGGACATGTTCTCAATCAAAGCCTTTGCCGCTTTTGTGGTCTTATCGACAAGTGCTCCCCACTAGCAACATCCAAAATGCTTCTGTCCATTGTAGCAGCCTTCATAAAAATACTGGATGAGCAATTGTTTAGAAATCTGGGGATGAGGAAACTAGACACTAATTTCTTGAATCTCTCCGAGTATTCATGTAATGTTTCCTTGTCAATTTGCCTAATGCGACATGTTTCTTTTCTGATTGAAGCAACTTGTGAGGCAAGGAAGAATTTTTCTAGAAACAATATCTTGAGATAATTCCAACTTGTAACAGAACCTGGTTGAAGTTAGTACAACCAGTCCTTGGAAGCTTTGGAGTGAAAATGGGAAGGCTCTCAGCTTAATGTGGTATTTTGTGACTCCTTGAGAATTCATGGTATAACACACAACATGGAAACTTCAGGATATGTGATACACAATGCATTCTAATTGACATTAGGTGCATAAAGTTGTCTTAAGGTTCTACTATTCGCATCAGCCATATTTTGCACCAAGTTGTCAATTTTCACTATCTGACTCGTTAACACTAGCAACTCTATTAAGTCTACGATGTAAATGAATTGTCCTACCTATTTTAGGTTCAAGAGAATGTAGATTTAGAGAACTAGCCCTAGTCATGCATCATCATAACAATGCAATGCAAAATCACAATTTTAAAAATTCCAACAATGTCCCTATTGCTAAAATTGAAGTGAAAATTTTAAAACCCTATCAATTAAAAATCCAAAAAATTTTAATATAGCACAAAAAAATTTCTAAAAATTAAATAAAGGCAACGTAACTTCGTTTGAAATTTTTGGAGAATATGAAAAAATTCAAAAAATTGAAAAAAGGGTCTAAACGAAGGAATTTGGGATTTTGAGTGTCGTGTCCCATAATAAGTCCCTTATTCAGGAATTCTATTCTTTGTTTTTGTTTCATATTTTTGGGTGAAATTTCGAAGCAATCTGAGACGGTTGTCTGAAAACCAGGTTTTTTTTACTACCAACGTGCCTAAGAGCTATCACAAGCCCATCCGACCTGTAGAGTAACCAAACACGAAGAAACAATTGTTAGGATGGTTAGTAATACTCTAAAAAAGATTAATATTGTTGTCAGAAAGTCCTCAGCAAGGACGCCGATTTGATCCACTGCCGCACACGGGTCAAATACAATTGATAAAATGTAAATAGAGGTAATAACTTGAGTCTTTTCGCAAGGACTTCTGATATAATAATATTAACCGGATTGAAAGTTGAAACTAGAAAGGGGTTTTTTAGATTTTTGTTTTAACATATGAGAAAAACGATTAATCCACTTATTCGAGTTTCAGACCTATCACATATTCTATCAATGAGTTTAATTTCTAATTCGTGATTCTATTCTTATTTGACTATAGAATTTGATCCAACAAGCGTAATCAATCCTATGTGAATTCGGTTTCTTTGATTGGATTAAGCATCATAATCATCAAAATATTACAATTAACAATCAAGTGTCACAAAATTATAAATCAATTAAAATTAGAAACTAAAAACAAATTCTGTCAAATAAATTTAATCTATCCTATTGAAATTAAATTTAAGCAATCAAAATATTAATATAATCAAATAAACAAGAATAGAATCATGAATTTGAAATTGACAGTGTAACCTCAATTCAAAATTGACAGTGTAACCTCAATTCAAAATTGACAGTGTAACCTCATTTCGAAATTGACAATGTAACCTGAATCTCAAGGTGTTGATGAAACTCTGAACTCGTGGATTAATCTTATAAAATTAGCCTTCCATGAAATTAAATAAAAACTGTTTATTTTTTGTAGCAATCTGAATCATAATATTTCGTCCATAGAAAAGAAAGGAAACTCCAAATATATAGTACTCGATTTTGGGTTTTAGGGTTTAGAGTTGTAAAACAAGAACCCGCTATTTAAAAATTATTACAAAAGTCAAGATTGAGAAATCTGCAATTTAGGTCTAATAAAGTTCGGCATTGGGATTTTATTCCAACACAAAATGTTTCTTCAGATGTTTCCCTCTCAATCTCATTGAGAGGATAATATAATTCAATCCCTATATCAATATTATATAAAACAACTTTACTGATTTATATCAATTCTCATCTTCAACATAATTTTAACAGTTACTAACAATACTAACAAACATTGGTTGTTTAAGAGTATGATCTAAATAATATAAAAAATTACATCAATTCGCATCTTCAAACATAATTCTAACAATTACTAACAATATTAACATAACATTGGTTGTTTAAGAGCGTGATCTAACTTATATAAAATATCAATCCAACAAGAAATGTAAGACCCAATACCAATTATTTAGAACATGGAAATTGAATCCATACACCTTAATAAACTAGAGGCAAATATAATATAATTAATACTGAAAACTAAATTCAAAATATAGGTTAAAACTTCTTTTGGGTTGATCCATACAGTAATATTACAACTTGAACTAATTTAAGTCTTTAACAATTTTCATTACATCATATGACACAATACATCAAAAGTATAAAACTAATAAATCTAGACCAATCCTTTGGTACTCAGCCCATATATTGGTTTCCTCCAGCTGCTATTATAAAAATAAAGGAGTGATATAAAACCTTAGTGAGTTTTGAAAATAAAAGGAGGGGTAGTTTAAAAAGTATTCCCTATAGCAACATGATTGAAATATGAATGATATGCACCTAATGCTATAAATAACCATTTCATGAAAGTTTCATTTGCAAACTTTTCCTTTAATTTTAAAACCTGTAAAAAACTCACAGATGATTACTTTTCTTTAAAATATGGAAAAGTTCACTAATTATCTTAATGCGGGTCACCAAGATGATTGAGCCATAATGGTAAGGTGGTCTGGCAACGACCCAATCAGCGTTCTTATTGTTCTCCTTAACATGTTATACCGTGCCTAGAATTACCCTGTAAAATGTCCAACCATAAACTTAACTAAAACAGAGGCGGTAGCAATCAAACCTAAGTAAAACAAAGGCAACAGTAAAATAAAGAGTGCAAAAGTAAAGTGGTTCAAGTAGATTTATCGTATTTCACCACAAACTTGGTGGCTACATCTTGTCCCATCACTTAGAAGGATTTAACAATTAATTCAAACCTTGAATTACACAACAACTTACCTTACAAGTCATACTTCTCAAAACAATCTAACACCTACAAACATTTTGAGGAAAACAAACACCTTGACCCTACAAGTCAAGTCTTCTCCACACAACCTGAAAACTACATATTGTTGAAGGAAACTACACCTTGACCAACAAGTCAAATCTTTTCAACACAATCTGAAAATCACAGATTCCTTGAGGAACAACAAAGCCACTATCGGACTGGGTTACACAAGTTTAGACCGAATTGTGTTTTGTTTCTATTAAGAAGATTGTTACAATTGATTTCTCACACTAAAACACTTAGAAAATTATTTGTTTGAGCAAGTGCTTTTGTATAACTTAAACCTCTAAACTTTGAATCATAAGGATATTTGAGCTCTCAATTTTTTTTATTTAAATTATATGGATATTTGAGTTTATGAGTTTGTGCTTTCTTGTTCTACCTAGAGTATCTATTTATATAATAGATTAGAGTTTCACTTTTGTCCTTGTAAAGTCTAGAGCATATCTTTCTTGTGAACAATTTCTGAATGTATCTTCTTGTGAACAAATTATGAGCATATCTTCCTGTGTAGAAATTATGAGCATATCTTCTTGTGACTAAATTTTGGCCATATCTTCTTGTAAACAATATTTTGACCATATCTTGTTGTGAACAATATTTGGATCATATTTTCTTTGCGAACAATATATTTTTCCATATCTTCTTTTCACCTTGATCAAAGATTTTCTTCAATTAATATTATAAAATCGTATCTAATTGTGTTCTAAATCGTATCTAATCGTATCTTGATTTATTGGAGTGACAATGGACTCATAATTGTTCTTGAATATTAAAAAATTATGATTTGTAACACCCTGTTCTCCAAAGCGTGAGTGTATTTTTTTTTTTCAAAAGGAATTAAAATAAAACAAGGAAAATAAATAAGGTAACACACATTTGGATAAATATTTAAGTCGTAATACAACGACAAATAAGTCAACATAATTTACGAGCAGCGGAAAAATTCTCAATCCATGAATTCAAAATATATACATAACAAAAGTAGTACAGTCTTCCAGTTTAAAAATAAACGCAACCCAAAAGAAAGACATCCGTTCCCTATGTGACAACCTAGTCTGATTATTTTACAAAACAACTAAACACCCTGAGTGATCTCCACGCGCCCCGTGAGATCCTCCTAACGTAGCTGCAGTCAAGCGTTCCCATCTCCATTCCCGTCCGTAGGGTACGAACCGGTAGGATCGTCCTGACTCTCATCTGAGGGCAAAGCCCAGATTTCCACAATAATTGTAAAGGTCACCAACCGAAAATAACAGTTAACACATAACATTTAAGTTTTTAAATGCTCAAAATAACTTTTTTCACTAAGCATGCACCTTAACAGGATTTTCCATATGCGAAAAGATCATATAATGCTTGCCAATTAACAATGAACTCAAAATGAAGTTCTCAAATCATCAAGTAATACATAACTAAACCAAGACATTGATGAATCAATCAGCAATCTGTTATCCAACTCAGAATAAGAATTTTAACTGGGCCAATCGATTTGGATGAAGGATTTTAGTGAAAACTGAACCGTGGGCTTAATTCAATCGATTGGGCAATCGATCGACAGGATAACTGAGCCCCTGACTTAATACCAATCGATTTCCTGAAGGTTTTAGTGAAATTTTTGAACTCTGGCTTGATTCAATCGATTGGGCAATCGATTGACAGGATAGCTGAGTCCCTGACTTAAGGGCCAATCGATTGGGCAATCGATTTTTTTTTTTATAATTTTGAAAAACTAATTACAAAATCGATTGGCCAATCGATTTTTGTTAATTTAGCCAAGTCACTGTTACCCTATCCAATCGATTGGGAAATCGATTTCCCTGTGTATCCTTTCAAAAATTCACAAACTAACTCAATCACATTCATACATAATTCCAACACATAACATTTAGCACTTATAACACAATTACTACAACATCATGGGTTTCGAAATGGTATTGCAATCAAACATGTTATCACCAAATTCCAAAACTTACACTTAATACTTATGACACAAATACTACGACATCATGGGTTTCAAAATGGTATAACAATCCAACATGTTATCACCAAATTCCAAAACATAACACTTATAACACAATTACTACACATACCAAATGAACCAACAATTCACAATTTAACAGGGTGTAGTCTCTCACGGACAAACACCTGTGCAGTCTCTCACGGACAAACACAATTCACCGAGAAACGTAAGTCGTAAACGTACCACCAATCATGGGTCAGTACTGTTTACCGAGGTGCCACCTATCCCGGGTCAGCACAACTTACAAACGTAAATCGTAAACGTACTGCCTATCACGGGCCCGTCCGTTTACCTAGGTGCCACCTATCGCGGGTCAGCACGATTTACCAAAATACACATAAGTAAACAAGACATTAAGAGATTCCCCATTCTTAATTCTCATCTAACTTAAACCAGTGCGTAGTCTCTCACGGACAAAACCCCTGTGCAGTCTCTCACGGACAAAAACACAATTCCCTCAGGAACGTAAGTCGTAAACGTACCACCTATCACGGGTCAGTACTGTTTACCGAGGTGCCACCTATCCCGGGTCAGCACAACTTACCAAACGTAAATCGTAAACGTACTGCCTATCACGGACCCGTACTGTTTACCAAGGTGCCACCTATCCCGGGTCAGCACGATTTACCAAAACACACATAAGTAAACGAGACATTAAGAGATTCCCCATTCTTAATTCTCATTTAACTTAACGATTTTCAAAACAAAACATTAAGTAAATAAGTCATTAAGAGATTCCCCATTCTTAATACTCATTTACTGAAACGATTTTCAAAAACAAACATTACGTAACCGAGACATTAAGAGATTCCCCATTCTTAACGCCCAGTTAAACTTAAACAATTTTCAAAAACAACTATTAAGTAACCGAGACATTAAGAGATTCCCATTCTTAACGCCCAGTTAACTTAAACAATTTTCAAAAACAACTATTAAGTAACCGAGACATTAAGAGATTCCCCATTCTTAACGCCCAATTAACTTAAACGATTTTCAAAAACAACTATTAAGTAACCGAGACATTAAGAGATTCCCCATTCTTAACGCCCAGTTAACTTAAACGATTTTCAAAAACAACTATTAAGTAACCGAGACATTAAGAGATTTCCCATTCTTAACGCCCAGTTAACTTAAACGATTTTCAAAAACAAATATTAAGTAACCGAGACATTAAGAGATTCCCCATTCTTAACGCCCAGTTAACTTAAACGATTTTCAAAAACAAATATTAAGTAACCGAGACATTAAGAGATTCTCCATTCTTAACGCCCAGTTAACTTAAACGATTTTTCACAAACAAACACACATTAAGTAAACAAGACATTAAGAGATTCCCCATTCTTAATACTCATTTAACTTAATGGTTTTCAAATTCCGCACAAAACAAACTCAAACCAATTCTCACATTCAATTCATAATTCACACCAAAACACATCAATCAACAAACATCAAGTATGAACATGCGAAATACGATGAACACAAATCAACATAATAATTTCATTTATTCAAAATCTTACATACATGAGGTAAAATCATTTTTCCCAAAACAATACTCCAATCCTAACACAATTCGTTCCACACAACCACAGATAAGGCCCTAGATGCAAACTAAAGTTTGGAAGGAGCCCTTACCTTAACGTTAGATTCTAACGTACGATTACAGCACCGTGAGTAAATTCGGTAACATCTTCGCTCGCAACGTCGCCTCCAATTGGTCCCCTAGCACCGTGGTGTGGTAGTGAGCAACTTTCCCTTCTAACTCTTCGCGAAATGAAGCTTGGATCTAGAGAAACGAGGGGTTTGTGTATTGAATCTCCAAATACCGTTTTTTCTTGTTTTTCGAATCAAAGAGGAAGAGTGGAGTTGCGAAATCCTTGTTTTAACACTTACCCAAGCCTTTGTTTTTCTTTCTTTCTTATTTCTTCTTTCCTTTATATAACCTTTTCTTTTCCTTTTCCTTCCTTCTAATTTTCCTTTCTTTCTATTCTCTCCAAGCACAAACATATATATTAATATTAAATGATAAAGTAACAAATATCTCAAAATATCTAGATATTTGTTTAAATTTTCCCGAGCAAAATTCCAAAACATATATAAATACATAAAGTGTACTTTAAAATTATGGTCTTACATGATTCAACTAAGTCTTTTCTTGAGAATGAATAATTTCAATCAGAGCCATTGACTTTCTTGTTGGAGTGAGATGTATTGGAACCAAACTATTTTATACTTAGAGATTTTATGATAACAAGATTATTTTATGAGAACAATATATTTGACTTCAAAGAGTATGAAAGAAGATATGGTCAAGATTTGTAGATGATTTGAAGAAGACTTAAATCATATTTGAAGAAGATTTGATCAAGATTTATCTACAACAAAATATGAATAGAATAAATCTGAATAATATACAAACGCAATCTGAACAAATGACAATTCATAATTAAACAAGGACTTAATTGAAGCCAAAATTTGACTATAAATAGATACTCAAGGCTGAAGAAGAAAATCATCGAAAAGTAGAAAAAATTAGTCTTAGAGATTAAGAGAGAAACTCTTGTTCAAGTTAGAAATATTTTCTGAGTGTTCTTTTCTTAGATTGTGAGAGTTATTATTATCATCAGCTTTTAAGAATCAACTACTCAAGTTTCATTATTTTGTTTCCAACTCGATAGTGGTTTAGTTTCTTCTTCAATCCGGTTGTCAGGTTGTTAAGAGAAGACTTGGCTTATAGGGTCAAGGTGGTTAGTGGAAGACCCTTAATTTTTAAACTCTAATTTATCAAATTTTAGGGTATTTTGTGTTGAATTGCTTAGGCATTTAGCCAATTTTATTTTATTTTGTGAATTAAGTGTCCAAAAATATATATTGTTAGAGTTTAATATTTGTAATATATATATATATATATATATTGAGACCCGATTGAAATTATTTGTCGAAGAATAATTTAATTATGTTACGAAAAATTTAATACCGAGCAATTTTTTTAAAAAAAATGTCACTTGTTGCTGAAAAACTCATCTGTCAAATGAGTTACGACAAGAGTAGTTATTTTTAATAAATTAGATTAAGATGTGAGTGAAGTGATGTGTGTGTGAGGTTTAGATATTATAATGATGATTTTTTTAAGATATTTAATATAATATATATACACACATACACACATGTAAGGCAAAGGAAAAACATTACTTTCTTCCTTTAGTTTCGGTCTCCTTCTTTCGCCATCCCTTTCAAAGAAAACAAAGTTTTAGTGGTTTAAAAAAAACACAAAACACAAACCTCTATTTTTCTTCTAGATCTAAGCTTTCATTAAAGAAGTGTCTGGAGGGAAAATTGCTCCTCTCTACACTATAGTGCTTGTGAGATAATTTATTTAAGGTGAGACACTTTATACGGTGGGGGGTATGAGTGAAATTTTTGAGTTATTAACAAATCTTTGTTGTGGTTGTTGTTGTTGTTATTGTTGATTTTGTTAGTAATGGTTAAAAAAATTTTGATTTTTGATGTGTTTTGTGTTACGTAATGAGTTATTTTCAAATAAATGAGTTTGAACTAAACTTGAAATTTTACAAAAAAAAAAATTATAGTTGTTAAAGTTGTGAAAAGGTTCAATTTTTAACTAAGTTTAAAGAGTTTGAGCAAAAATTTAGATTGAAATTAAAATGTTTAGAGTTTAAAATGTTACTCTTTAGTTACTCTCGGATTGAGTTTAAAAGAAAAAGTTTAGAGTATTTTATTAACTCAAAATTTTGGTGCTTTAATATTCGAGTGTGTGTATGTGTGAAAAAGATATGATTTTTGGTATACAATCCTATCTTTTGCAAGGCTACTTAAACGGGGAGGGTAGTGAGGAAAAGTAGAAGAGTTGGGACAATATATCTCATGGAGCCTTTCTCCACATAGTAAAAGAGCCCAATAGCCAACATATCTCTCCTTCACGACTACGTGGAGATCATCGTCAAATCGGCGATATCACAACAAGTCTCAAACTTCCCTTTTGGTAATACTTTAGTCATCATATCATAACCATTAAATAAGTATGAACTTTAGCCAACTCCAACAACTTAGCTTCCAAAACATCACGTATCTAATGATACCTCACATCAATGTGAAAATGTCGAATTCTTACCAAGTTGAGTAACACTTTAACAATCGATAAATAATACATATTGTCATGAATAAACCTAAGCATCGGTAATGGCAATGAACTTTGCCTCAGTTTTACACAATGCTACACATTTATGCAATATGGATTTGCCAAGCCACAACTCCCTCTACAAATTTAATCATGTAGCCGGAAGTGGACTTCCTCGAGTAAATATCTCCAGTCATATATGAGTTAGAGTACTCCACCAAAATAAATTTTTCACCTCCAAAACAAAGTCTCATACATGTAGTACCATAAATATACCTCAAAATCCATTTTAATGCTCTCTACTGGATTTTAAAAAAATCTATTGATTGTACCAACAACATGCGCAATATCTGGCCTTGTACATATCATTGCATGCATCAAGCTACGCACAACATACGCAAGAAGGAACTCGATCCATGTCTCTTTTTCTCATCTTCACTAGAAGGAATTTGTTTAGAACTCAACTTAAAATGAGTAGCAAGAGAAATACTTACAACCTTAGACTTTTCCGTTTGAATCCTTGCAAAACTCTCCCAATATAATTTTCTTGTGACATCCAAATTTTATTCTACTTTCTATCACGCATGATTCTTATGCCAAGAATCTGTTAGTTGCTCCTTGTAACACCCCGATTTTTAATAGCGTGAGTGTATTTTTTTTTCAAAAATCAACTAATGTAAATCCAAAGCGTAACACAAACGATAATTGTCATAATTAATTACATCATAATTATAACAAACTGAAATAGTTGTGAGGCGATAAACTAAAATATCCCAATATAAATACGCAGGGCTATGAGACCTATCAGGCATCGCTCATACCCCTGGGGTATTCTCGTCAGACACATGTACAAGTACTGCTCCAAGAAATACAAATCCCCATGGTCACGTCAAAAAAAATGGAACATGGACCCACCAAGACAGAAATCATCTGACCATATAAGTATAGTTACAGTCATCACAAAATGAAATAAGAACAACCACCAAAAGAAAGATATTCAAGTCCCTATACAACAAAACTCATCTGATCATACTCTAGCAACTACAATAACACGGGTGACCTCCACACGCTCCACAAGTTTCGTCTGACGCAACATCCATCTTTGAGGTAACCTCATCCTCATCAACATCCATAGATGAATCGCTTTCTTCAGAAGTCAGATCCACCCACGAGATAGGGGGCTTCGGCGGCGCCGGGACCTCAAAACAATCTGCTACTTTAGTGACAGTCGACAAAGGTTCATTCACTCGAAGAGGAAGCTCTGACTCGGCCCGCCTAGATGGCCCTACAATCTCTCGCTCCATGGGCATCGACCCCTTATCCTTTCTGCCAGTCCCTGGTCCAACCACTGTATCCTCAGCTCCCACAACGGCCTCTGCCTCCACTCTCAATTGAGGAATCCTTCTCATCTCCCAAGCTCCACTCATTCCCAACACTAATCCGAAGGTACCGGATAATCAATCTTCTCGCGAGTGAGTTCCACAAAAAATACTGCCCCAGCTTTCCTACTAGTCCTCACTACCTCCCCCGTATAAGTGGCCCTACTTGAGATGGGGTCATATACCCAAGCAGTCGGCGAGTCTCGATCAGGGAAGTCTAACGACGTCTCCGTTGTCAAGGTAACAGTCGGTGGAATGAACTCGAGTATCATCTAAGGGCAAAGCCCAAAATTCCACAATAATTGTAAAGGGTCACCAACGAAATTAACAAATAAACACTTAGCAAAATTCTTATATTGTCAAATGCTCAAAATAACCTTTCGTCTTAGCATACTCCTCGAAAGGGTTTTCATATGTCCAAAAATGCATAAACAATGCTGTGAAAAATGAAGTTTTAACAAACTGCACTGTCATAGCCGAATACAACAGAGAAAATGCAGATTTTCAGTTCTAAAATAGCTCTGAATCAATCAGCACTTCGAATATTCATTTAAATCAATTATGAACACATAATTACATCAAAACTTAATCAACCCAACTTCACACCTCAAAGCAATTACGACAAATCACAACAACAACCGAATATGTATATACAATCATCATAGTATAACAAACATAACTCGCATGCCAAACACTTTAATGCAATGCGTATATGCCAAAATGCATGATTCCAGAATTCCAAACCAAAACCCTCCTCGAAGGGCGTAAATCATAATTGTACAGCCTCTCACAGACCAGTACTAATTACCAAGGTGCAATCTCTCACGGATCAGCACGATTTACTAGTGTGCAGTCTCTCACAGACCAGCACGACATACAAGAGTGCAGTCGCTCACAGACCAGCACAATTTACTAGCGTGCAGTCTCTCACAGACCAGCACAATTTTCTAGAGTGCAATCGCTCACAGATCAGCACATTCTAGAGTGCAATCTCTCACAGATCAGCACGATGCGACAATCCCCGCAAGGATAAGATGAACCAACAATTCACATGGCATCATCTCGTGCCCATCATGGTCACCACTATCACCATGGCCCCCATCGCGGTCACCATGTACTATGAAATGCATGACATATTCTAACTCTTTTCACCATAATCATTAAGTAAATGCAGCTATTAAAAGATTCCCCATTTTTAATACTCATTTAACACTAATGATTTTTCAAATACAACACAGAGCATACTCAAATATATTTATTAACACCAATTTCAATTTCCACAAACACACATAAATCGCCTTTCTAAATTCAATTCACACATAAATTGAATTAAATTCATTTTGCACCAACCCACACATAAATTGAATTAAATTCTTTTTCCACCAATTCACACATAAATTTTTTCTCAAAAATTCATAATATTAATTATGAACACCTCAATTTCACCAAACATGAGTCACTATAATTTTCAAACATTAATCCCCCGCAACAATACTCAGTATTTTAATTTTTTTACAAAAAAAATAAAATAAAGAAAGACATAATTATCACATGGATGTGATGAGAGTCCAAACCAAGAGAAGTTCAGAAGGTCTTTAAATTTATGACACTACTTGGAAAGTCCAATATCATTCAAAGCCTTCAGCAAGTTAAACAATTAGTATTTGCTCCATATTCTATAGTCTGAATAGAAGTGTGTAATGATTTAACATCTCACAAAGTGGGGTGGTTAACTAAAGATTAATTGAACTCAAAAACTTTACAAGATCACTACAAGAAAAACACCATTTGTGGGCCAACTTTATAATATTTTGTGGCCGAATAAACCCTCACAATTAGTGACCGAAAAAGCCCTCACAAATGTCAAAATCTGAAATGGTCTTTATTTGTGGCTGAAAAAGCTCACAAATTTTTAAATATTTAACTGGTTTTGTGGCATGCCTAAGCCTCACAAATCACAACCATTTGATTTCTGAGGGCTTAGGGCCAGCCACAAAATCCAGTTAAATATTTAAGGATTTTGTGAGCGGCTTTTTACGAGCCACAAAAAAATCAATTTTGTGGGGCAATCCGTCACAAAGCAGACGCGACAAGTGGAATTTGTGGCTGCAAAGGCCGCCACAACAGGAACGCGCACGATGGCAATTTGTGCTGTAAAGGCCGCCACAAAGGGGGCCCCATCAGCTGGAGTTTGTGGCTGCTAGGCCGTCACAACTGATAGTACCGTTAGCCTTTCTGGCGGCAAAGGCCGCCACAAATGGCATTATAGACGTTGACTTTTCTGGCCGCCCAGGCCGCCACAAACGTGAAGTATCCGTTGGCATTGTGGCTGCTTTGGCCGCCACAAATGCTCAAGGTAACACTATATATATATCTCCCGCTCCTAATTTATTTTTTCACATCCAACTTCTCTCTAAAACCTCATTCTAACTATTCTCTCCTCCTTCTCTCTACACAAAATTACTCTTAGCTTCATTTAAATTTGGTAAGTATAAATTATATTATATATGTAGTTTTATAATTTTACTTTTTAATTGATATAACTAATAAATGTATTGATTTTTATTTTTACAGGTGCTTGTCTAATTTTTTCGAGAGACTTGCAAGCATCGTAATGAGTGAAAGCTTGAAGTCAGACGCTACTCGGCATCAAGTTAGTATTTTATATATTTTAAATTTAGATTAGTAAATATATATATTATTTTTAAAATATAGATTAGTAATATTTATATTTAGATTAGTTTTATAAATTTATTTTTAAAAAAATAGAAATGATGTTGTTTACATATTAATATATGATAAATTAAAGTTTCAAACCACGGTTAAAATATATTGGTTTTAATATAATTATTATTTAAAAAAACATTATTAAAATTGATGATATTATTATTTTTTGTTATAAATAAGTCTTGATTATTAGTATTGATTTTTAAAAAAACATCATTTAAAATTTTATATAGGTTTGTATCAAAGTTATTGATTTTAAAAAAACATTATTAAAATTTATGATATTAATTATTATTTTTTGTTATAAGTATT
>PGTU02001607.1:0-14463 GCA_002896215.2 Cicer echinospermum
CAACCTTCTAAACTTTTCAAATTTAACTCTTGGAAGAGATTTGGTTCAATATATGAGAAACTTGAGTGTTCCAAACACAATGGAGCGAGCTTGATTCTTGATTTTTTATATCCCGCGTATAGCATGAAACTTCACTTGAATAGTGCTTGGTCTTTCCATTTAAACTAGATTTTCAAGCAATAGCAAATCGTTGATTTGCTATCAACACATAAATCAGGTTTGCTTCGCAGTTTTGTTGTATTCCCAAATGAAGTAAGGATTTTTTCTCAACCAAATAGCTTGATTTGTTTCTGCAGTTGCTGCTACATACTCTGTTTCAGCAGAGTATTGATCTACAATTTCTTGCTTCCTTGAGTGTTCCATGAGAAATGTCAAAGCTAAGGAAAAAGTATAAATGTAGTACTCTTAACTGTCATCAATTTTTTCAACCCAATGACTATCAACATAGCCTATCAAACTTCTATTTTCACTTGGTTGTGTACCCATAATCCAAATTGTGCAGTGCCTTAACATATCTAAGCACCCTCTTTATACAACAAAATGTGTCTTGGTAGGACTCTACATAAATCTTGAGATAGACTTGTTGCATAAAGTTTGGATGAAGTAAGATAAAGTGACTTCCAATCAAGCTTCTATAAGAGAATCATCAATTTTTCAATTTCATATTCCTTTAAGAGCTTCAAATTGACGCCAAAGATGTGGGGAACAAATTTGCAACTTTTCATTCTTAAATTTCTTCAAAATTTCACGAGCCATACTTCTCTTAATTCACAAAAATCCATCTTCAGATTGTTGCACTTCTAAGCCGATTTAGTAGTTCATTTCTCTTAACTAAACATCTCAAATTAGTTTTTCATCTCCTTCATAAGTTTTTACTTCTGTGATTATTGCTTATTTACTACGCAAGGTCGGACATACAAAGAGACAGTTAAAGGACCAACATTCAACAACCTTCTGACATAAATAGAGTTGCATCATTTTCACTCCATCTGAAGCTGATGTGAAAGTGGCAATCCATTTTGTGTTGTACCAAGCTCTAAGATATGTTTTAGCCCATACAAAGCTTGTATGAAGCTTATACACCGTTCTTCTCTTCCTTTTTACAAAAAACCATCATGTAAAGCAACATAAATTTCTTCAACAAGATTCAATTCAAGAAATGTTGATTTGACATTAAATGCCAAATTTTTTCACTTCATTGTGCACCAATGCTACAAGAATTCGAAAGTATCCATTCTTACTACCAGTGCAATCTTTTATGTGTAATCAATTTCAATTGTTGAACATAGTCTTTGGACCACAATGTCTATGCCTGATTATTGATGAATCCATCAAGGTTTCATCTTTATCTATAGACCCATTTAACTCCAATGGCATGCTTGCCTTTAGACTCGGATCAACTAGCTGCCATGTCTTATTCTTTTCAATGGTGGCCCATATCCTCTTCCATATGCATTTCATTCCACTATAACATTCTATTAATTAAAAAAAACTATGAATCAATTATATAAACTTTATAGCCCTTAGATTTTTAGCTATAGCCTTTAAAATTCCTCTTTCAACCTTTTCATCCAATTGGTTATTTCCACTTCTTTGTAAATAAGTGTAGCACAACAAACCAAACATCCTTAGATGCTTGATAGAAGGCTTGATTCGTCCCCTAGCCTCAATAGATGTCATCCCCTCTATAGCCCTTGTAAGATGTCGTTTTGGAGGTACACGATAGTGTTTTATTGTCTTTTGCCCGAAAAGACTTTAGCAATTCTTCTAAAATCATGCATTTAATCATTTAAAGGATAAAATATATTCTTTCTTTTAGAAACTCCATTTTGTTGGGGTAAGTAGTTGACTGTAAGTTTGCGCTCAACACTCAAATCATCACAAAGTTTATTAAATTCTATAAAAAATACCGTTCCCATTGTCATTTCTGAATTTCTTCGAAAAACAACCCACTTTGGATTTCAACTAAGACTTTAAATTTCTTAAAAACAAAGAAAAACTTCAGATATATTATTTAAGAAAATAAACCCAAGTCATTCTTGTAAAATCATCAATAAAAACTTGTAGAGTGAAGTAGTATTCATAGGTCCACAAACATCTGAGTGAACCGTTTCAAGTTTTTTCACTTGTTGGTCGATGTAGTCGACCTTGAAAAAGGCAACATATGTTGCTTACCAAGCTGGACAACCTTCACACACTTCTGAGCACATTTGAAATACTAGACAAGTCTTTAACCAGCATTTTTCTTTGATCAAAATTGAATGGATTTCAAATATAGTGACCAAACCTCTTATGCCAAAAACTTAAAATCAAGTTTAGCCTTAATCAATTTACATTCATGTTTAGAACCTAAATTCCAATTAATAAGAAAACTTTTTTCTTTCTCATATCTATTTCAAATAATTCATGATTATTAACATCAATAACCACACAACTTCCTTCTTAAAATAACAAGCAGTAGTCGTTTTGCATTCATTTGACCCACAGTCAACAGGTTTTGATCGAAGTTCAAGCACTAAAAGAACATCATAAATGTATTAACATGTGCTGCATTATGAATTTCACCGTTCCTTTACCCATGATGAAAACTTTTTCTCCATTTCCGATCTTACAGATCTTGTAGCAAGTTGAGCTTTCGAAAAAAAATCTGGTTTGCAAGTCATGTTGTTGTGTGCATCCACTATCAAGAAAACCAAGTGTCTCCATCCTCCAAAATTTGGTAGTCTTGGCCATGAACAAGAGTTCTTCACTATCATCAGTTTCAATCACATTTGCCTTTTGAGAAGTATGACATTCTTGATTTTGTTGTTGTTGTTTCAGCCTAAAAAAACCTCTAAATATGTCCATTTTTATTGCAATATCTACATTGTATTAGTGGTGGAGGATGGAGCACCTCATTTTTCCTTTCTACCAACAATCGCTCTCTAAGTTGCTGGATTTTTTTTTTAGATTGCACACTTTAGAAACCTTTCCTTCTTCTTTGTATATTTTCCATAATGCTGCCCAACAAATTTCTTTTCACCTTTGACTGTTATGGCTTTTCCTTTGTGTTTGACTGTAAGGTTGATTCTATTGCTTCCTCTTGTCAATAATCTTATTTGCTCTTGAGCTTGAAGGGCATTTGTAAACTCTATTAAGCTTATCTTAGAAATATCTTTAGACTCTTCGAACCTTTCAGGTAAAACAACCAAGACTTTCTCTACAATTCTACTATTAAGAAATTCTTCCTCCAACAATCTAATTTAGGTCACATGGTGGTATGTTATCTAACCATGATTTCAAAATTTTAAACCACTTCAACAAAGTATGGTCACCATACTTCATGTAAAGTAACTTGAACAAAAAAATAACACTCGAGATAAAATAAAAGATCACAAAATATTTTTGGTGAACACTCTCAAATCTCAATGCTTTTAACAAATACAATCAAAACATTTGCTAATATAGGAGGAGAACCCATAATCCCAAATAAAACATAACAAATTACCCTACACCGTTAATAATGCACCCTACTATATACTATAGATTGAGATTCCCTGCTCTAAAAAGAATGCGTTTCTCAATAAAAAGATCTCAACCACTAATTTAAGATTTCACGATTGAGATTATACAATAATAAAAAGCAGATTTGAACTATTTCCACAATGAATTTTATATTGATGATTGCTAACTTGGTATTAAAATCTTTGTGACACAGTACATGCATCAAATCCACTCTCTTATAATACAGACTACAACCCATTTTTACATTTTTTTTGTATTTCGAATCGAAATGCATAGTCTTTTCATGAAAAATTGGATAGTTTATTGCAACACACATCGAGTTGAACTATTGTTAATCATGATTAAATGCTTGTGATTTTCTTTTTATATTTGATTCTAAAAGAGTAGTGTACGGTGATTGAAGTGTATCTGTTTTACTGTTGTGTTTGAAGTGGAAGTCGTCCAGGTTCCGAGATTGAATTGGTTTTATTCAATTTTGCGATTGGAGCATGGAATTGGCTTAAACATGAAATTATATTTTTCAAAAGGACATGTGTTGGAAGATTGTTAATGATTGTAGTAATTGGAGAAAATTAATTTGCCTTGTCCTTTTTCTTCGTATAAACATATAACAATTGATTTCCCTTTGTTTATACGTATCCATTTTAAAGAATGCTTTCTTTGTTTATAATAAGTACCCATTTTAAAGAGGTGCCACGGAAAATAAGCCTTGAAGGACGTGTTTGAGGAGAGGGTTTGGTTTTCATGATGATTGTGAACCAGTTGTAGGTCCTTATGTTTGGGACCAATGTGGTATTATGTTAGAGTTGTCAGAATTATGGTGAGACACCCTAATTTTGAAAAAAATTACAAGTTGTTATATTTGTTATTACGTTTGTGGTTGCGTTAGTAATTTTACGGTCTAGACTATTATGAATGTTGTATTATTGATTGCAGTCATCGTAGTATGAATTAATCAAAACATTGCATAGATTTTATTAAAATTATTTATACTATTGTATAATGTATAAATTCTAATTGAGAGGTGAGATTATTTCAGAAGTAGGGAATGAGGTAAAGTAGTCTACAATTGTATTTTATTTTCATTTGAGTTGAAAAAAAAAATTGTTGATTTTTTTTTTCTTCATAAAACATTGTTTCACGGACATTGCAATTATTTTTCGTGATTTTTTATTCACATCGTTAAAATAAAAGAAAAAAAAAACAATATCAATGGCTACAGTTTCTCGTGTGCTTGAAGTGATGTTATCGTCTACGCTTGGTCATTCTCTTATTTTTCTTTCATGGTCTGTCTTTTATTTATTAATTTAATTAATCAATTTTTATTCTATTTTTGTATTTCATCTTATTACTATATCAAGTTTGTGTGATTTCAAATGTTTGTCTCAAGTCTGTGTTGATTTAGTTAATTATTATTCTGGTTAATTAAATAAATAATTGTAAATAAGAGCTTGCACGTCTGTTGAAAATGATGAGATGTCATGAGATTGCTAAAGAAGACAGCTAAGTATGATACTGCAAAAAATATATGAAGATCGATATTTTTTTTAAACAAAATTTTCTATTCATTTTCCTAATTTTTATTTATTTTCTTTGGAATTTTATGGTAATGGAACACCGGTGACGAAAGCTCAACCAAAGATGAAGGGGAATATATTTATTTTAGGACCTCTATTTTTGCATATTGATATGAAGTTTAATTAGGAAATGGATTCAACTTTGGTGTACTTTTCATAATACTTTGAAACTCATTATATAGTGATAAAAGCAAATTCACATATGTTTTCTATCCAATGTGGAACTTTAGTATTTATAGAATTGAAAACTACTCAAAATATGAGAAATTTTCAATGTGGGACTTCAAAAAAAAATTATTTCCAATGTGGGACTTGAATTTTTTTAAAAATGTTTCTTTCCACTTGAATTTTAAAAAAATATTTCTTTCCAATGTGGGATTTCAACAAATTTTTTAAATTCGCACAATAACATACTATATGTTCCAAGAATCCCCCACTTGAATTTTAAAAAATATTTCTGAAATAACGTCAAACACTTCTATAAGATCGTGCATAAACAAAGGTGTCTCTTGACTTGAATCTTTGCATAGTAAGTAAGATTCAAATTCAACCAGAGTGACTCGTAGTCTTAAACTTTATCTCTGACATCAAACCCACACACATTCTTTAAAGCTCGTGCATCCAAGTATAGTGAATGCTCTATGAATTCTGCCTCAAAATTCAATAGGAAACGACCCCACTTCCACATTCACATAGGTGAGTCTATCAAGAATACTCATGTAGCTAGGTACTTCCTCCACATAGAGTATAGATCTCATTAAGAGTTTCTATTATCTCATCCTATCATCGCTCCAGAAATCATGCTTCTCTAATTTATAATAGCATGTTCATCTCATATCACTTCACGACTTGTTATTATCCATTGAACCTAATTCTTTTCAGTGACTCTATAGGAATTAGTCACATCCTTTGGGATGTAATTATATGAACTTCTCTCTCTAGCTAACCCTTTCGTCAAAGGATATTCTAAATTCTTATCAGTGCGTACATGATGCCACTATAAGCAAGACTCCTTAGAAAGTAACTCTCTAACACATTGTGCTTACAACGAACTTTCGTCTCTTATCATTGTAATAACGATTCTCAATCTTTGCAATAGCCGCGATACTATCTCAGTGGATCAACACATCATTCATAGTTTTCTCATATAGGGATCTCAACTAGCAAGCATCTCAACCAGCTCGCTTCTTCAATAGTAGCTAGTGCTATATTTTCAAGACTCCATAGTGACTGAGCCAATATTGTCTGTTCTTGATTTTCCAAGATACAACACCAACGCTATCTAAAATATAGGCATTGTTTTGCTTTGGAGTCATGCGATATAAATGTTCCAACTGCAAGATTGTGTCCCTCAAGGACTATAACGACAATCTTTGATTATGTAATCCGAGCCAGTGTTTAAGGTAACTTATTCCTCGATCCATTACTTCATGGCTTCCGCACAACCTGTTTTTAGAGGTGGTGGTAGCAGTACCAAGCCACCATGTTTTGTTGGAGAGCACTACGATTTTTGGAAAATCCGTATGCAAGCATATCTCGAAGCACAAGGAGACGACATATGGGATGCAGTTGAAAATGGTCCTCATATTCCAAAAACTGTCATCAATAACAAAGAAGAAATAAAGATAAAAAATTCTTGGACGGATGAGGATAAAAGAAAAGTGCTTTTCGATAAAATGGCTAAGAATATATTACAATCTGCACTAGGAATGGATGAGTTTTTCCGCATATCTCACTGTAAAACAGCAAAAGAAATATGGGATACGTTGGAAGTAACTCACGAAGGCACCATTGAGGTAAAAAGATCCAAACTCAACACACTATCACAAGAATATGAGTTATTTCGAATGCAGCCCGGAGAATCTATTCTAGATTTACAGAAAAGGTTCTCCCATTTATCCAATCATTTGACAACACTCGGAAAAATCTTCACAAATGATGAACTAAATTAAAAGTACTAAGGTCATTTGACAAGGGCATGGCAACCAAAATTACAGCATATCGAAAAGAAAAGCCTATCCAAGATGTCCTTTCTGCAACTATTGGAAAACTTCAGAGCATGAAATGAACATCGGAAAGCTTAGAACAAAATGAAAGTCAAGAAAAGAAGAACAAAAATATTGCTTAAAAACCGAATCAAGAGAACAAAGCCAAAGAGAATGATTCAGATGAAAGATGAAAAGTATTATCCTTCTTGTTAAGCAATTTGGTAAATTTCTTAAAAACGATGAACCATTCAAACAAAGAAAACTTCAAGAAGAAAGATAATCTACATCAAATCAAAACTTCACTTGCTATCGAATGTGGAAAACAAGGACATACCTAAAGCAGACTGCCCAAACTCTTGCTAAGAAGAATGTCAACAGAAAAGAAAGACTTCAAGAAAGCAACATAGTTGGAAGACAATGAAGTAAGTTCATCTTCAGAAACAGAAAGTGAAGAATGCGCCATGTTTGCATTAATGGCTGTCGCATCAATCAGATGATGAAGAGGTTAGTAATATAGACTCTCCTCATATATAAAACTAATAATGAATTAATATAGAATAAAATGATGCCAAAAGCAATAAATGATTACTTATTGAATGTAAAAATCTGTGTAAACTAGTATCACACAAAAGAAACAAATCTCAAGTTTACAAGAAAAAGTGATATTATGGAGAAAAATTCTGAAAAACTAAAACATGAATTCTGCATGCAATAAATGATGATCGCCTCTTTCAAAATGTTCAATTAAATAGAGTGATTGAACGTACGGAAAAGGGACAATTGGAATTGGAAAATGGGTTTTAAACATGCAAGAGATACTCAAATGACAAAAAGTGGGGTCTTGGATATTGAAAAATTGATGCATAACAATTTGGAACAACAACTATTTTGTTAAAGCAAGAGTCAAGTCTAATCAAGAAAAATTATAGTTATGAAAAAGGATGATCTTTATAATAAGAAAATTATTCAAAATAAATCTCATACATATGCTACTAATAGTAGATTTAATCCTACTTGTTCTTATTGTGGTCTTCATGGTCATACACCTAATACATGTCATATTAGAAACATTAGTGTTCCAAAAGGTCATTTCATATGGGTAAAGAAAGGTACTAACCATCAAGGACCCAAAGCACATTGGGTACCTAATAAAGTTTGATTTCAATTTTGTAGGTAAGCAAACAAAAGACTTCAAACATGTGGTACTTAGATAGTGGCTGCTCCAAACACATGACGGGTGATATAACAAAATTTTCAGCTTTAACACTTGAGTCAAAGGGACATGTAGTATATGGAGACAACAACAAAGAAAAAATTTTAGGCATTGGAAAAGTCGGTACAACACCATCCCCCTCAATTGAAGATATCTTATATGTTGAAGGTCTAAAACATAATCTCATAAGCATCAGCCAGCTTTGTGACAAAGGATACAAGATAGTTTTTAATAAAGATGAGTGCATCATCCAAAATGAAGCTACAAATGAAACTCAGTTTGTTGCAATGATCCAAGCAAAGAACTTCAACAAGAAAGTGGAGTCAATATTGAAAGGCAAAGTGATGATCTTCCTAAAGAATGGAGAACCCATAGATATCACCCTATTGACAACATCATAGGTGAAAAAAATAAAGGAGTCACAACAAGGTTAAAATTGCAAGATGCTTGCTTAAACATGGCGTTTGTTTCTCAAATCGAACCCTCCAAAATTGGTGAAGCACTTAAAGATGATCAATGGATACTTGCCATGCAAGAAGAACTCAATCAATTCGAAAGAAGCCAAGTTTGGGAACTTGTTCCTAATCCTGGAAATAAACACATAATTGGTACAAAATGGGTGTTCAAAAATAAACTAGATGAGAATGGCATAGTTTTCGCAACAAAGCTAGATTGGTCGCTCAAGGATACAATCAAGAGGAAGGGATAGACTTTGACGAAACATTTGCTCCGGTAGCAAGATTAGAGGCAATACATCTACTATTAGCATATGCTTGCTCCATGAATTTTGAGCTGTAAACTACATGTTTTTGATGATGACAAAGACCACCAACTATGGACAATGCAGCAAGATCAAAAAGAAGATCAAACCCTCTTGAATAAGCTTCCAAATCTAAATAATAAATGAGTAAATGTAAAGGTATATGATACAAATCAATAGTTCAAATACATGAGAACAATTCATATTTACATATGCATTTAAGATGTTTTCGAAAATCAAAAACAACATTAACAAATCATTTAAAATCATATTTTTGACAATTTGCATAAGTGTATTCGAATACACCATGTTGTATTCGAATACAACTTAAGACAGAAGCAAAACTTTAAATGGTGTATTCGACTACACCCATCTGTAGTCGACTACATGCTAAGTCAGTAGCCAAGTGTATTCGACTACACTCATATGTAGTCGAATACAAGTTAAGTCAGAGGCTAAAATACATTGATCTGTATTCGACTACACTGATGTGTATTCGAATACAAGATGTAAAATTTGAATATTTTGAACGTTACAAAGACGTGTATCCGAATACACATATACTGTATTCGAATACACCTGGAAACATTACAATTTTTCAGATCTCGAATGCCTCTAGAACATTGTAATTTTTCATCAAACCTCTTGGATCAATGGCCACGAATCTGAAAGGATGTTTTATGGAGTATAAATACCCCATAACTTCAGATAAAAAATGAACCATCCTTGAATTAATTCATTAAACAACTTTGAACAAAATTCTGATTTTTCTAAGTACTTGCATTAGATTTTCATATCATTCTAAAAAGTTCTCAAGTACTTGAATTACTATTGAGTTGTTTATCAATATACCACATCTTAGATTTATTCAAACCTTATTGTATCATTTGTACAAATAAGATAGTGGTGTGCTATCTTAGAAGAATTGTTAGAAGTTTTGTAGCAAGAATCCCAGGGTGGGAATTGTACATTTTCTGACAAGTAGTTGATTAATCTCTTGTGGTGTGCAAGAGGACTGGACGTACCCTTGGTTATAAGGGGAACCAGGATAAATCTTACCGTGTTCATTTACTTACTGCAATTTTTATTAAGCCTTGTTCTTAAACTCAGAAAATCTGATTACCATATCACTAAAACAAGAAAATTTACTAACACCTAATTCACCCCCCCTCTTAGGCGTACTTCTATACTTACAGATAGATAGGAATAAAGCCAAAAATTAGTTTGAGAAGTGGTTAGTCGGAGAGTTTTGAATAGGAATGTTTGATGAAACTATGCCCCAGTAGGTAGACAAAGCCATAAGAGATTTTGTATTGGCTATGCTTGTATATTGGAGTTCAACCTATCAAATGGATTGTGAAAATGCCTGTTTGCAATGGTGACCTTCAAGAGGAGTCTTATGTTACAAACACTGTTTTGAAAATTGCTGATTTACTAATATGTTTAAATCTAAAGGCGCTCTATGCGGGTTAAAAAGCTCCAAGAGCTTGGTATGGAGAAGATCAGCACTTTCTAATCATAAGACAAAAAGTTCAATAGGAAATGGTGACAAGTACCTTTTCACAAAACTACTAATACTGAAAATGATTTTGCTTGTCCAAGTATAATTTGATTACATAATATTTGGATAAAGAAGATAAAAACTGTGCAAAGAATTGAAAATTTGATGAAAAGGTAAATTTGAAATGTCATATTTTCTTGGGATTTCAAATTTAACCGAAAGCAAGCAAGGCAGTTTTTCATTAGTCCGATCTAAATATTGTTGATTTGGATAAGAATTTTAATCTTTGAAAACTTAAGTCCATTGAATACACATGAGTAGAATTTCTTAGACTGAAGGTAAACCTGTGAGATGTCTAGATTCGTGGTATGAATTGGGATTCTGCCTACCTCAGCATAGCCGACCGAGACACATGTTCGTGTTTGGTATGTGTGGCAAGGTATGCAATCGAGATCAGAAAGGAAGCTCACTTCAGTGCTGAGTTTGTAAGATAATATTTCAGATACTTGGTAGGGAACTAGAAGCTTGGTTTGTGGGTATCCAAGAAGGGATCAATGTGCAGTGGTGATTCAGAGCCATGACTATTTGCGTGGTAAACTGAGCAGGAAAAGTCCTTCAGGTTGTCATCTCTTGTATATCTAGGTGTCTGGTCAGTAGAGCAAACAAGTATTGATTTGTTACTGATGAAGCTAATACTGCAGCTGGAGCTGTTGTGCCAGAATTCTGTGGAGTGAAACAGCATTTAATGGACTTCGATGTTGATTTGGGAACAGTGCGATCATGTGTGTAACTACAAGTGTCAATCAGCATAACTCAAAAACAGTAATTTGCCCAAGAAAAAACACATTGAGGTTAGGGCATAATTCAATAAGAACCACTTTCAGAATGGAGATATAACTAGGGTGTATGTGAACACTACTAGAAGAGTTAGCTGAGTATCTTAAAAGCTTGCCAGAGAAAGTTGTTTGAATCTAAGGATGAACTAGGGATCATTGATTCCTAGTGAAGGTATGATTTTTTGTTGATTCTGGTATTTTTTCAGTAATGTTTTCAGTTAATCGATTTGGAAATGTCAATGGTAATGGTTAAAAATCGTTTGGATCGATTACATTAGCCCTGGATTAAAATTCAGGAAATTTTTTTTTTTAAACCTTACGAGCATGAGTTGGAAATCGATTTGTTGAAGTGTTCAACCTGTAAGACAATCGATTTTGTGACATCGATTAAGTAAAACTGGAACTCGATTTGAACATGATTTAGAATTGACCGTTAGCTTTTTATGAAGCCGTTGGAACTTCATCATTACTGAATCGTGAGGTTCCGCAACGGTATCCTAATCGATTTGGAAATGATTTAAAGGTGCAAGATAAAATAGGAGACAGTTCTAAATCGATTTCTGCATTCTAGTTTTCCAGATTTTCACTGGATTTCTCTTGATCTGTCTATCTTTGTCTCTGTATCTGCTAGCATGATTCATCTACATTCTACCTATTTGATCTACATCAAATTATTGATATGGACGGTGAAACGACCAAGTCTAACCCATCTCCCTCATTCTCTTTCCACAAGTAAACACTTCATCCCACCAACTGTTGACAAGAGAGTCCTATCCGAACTCACAAATTTGCCAAAGGATAAGGGCAAGGCTCTTAGCAATCCAGAGAAAAGGATGAAGAGAAACGTAAGGGAACCCCTACAGAGAAGCTCATGTTGATGCCAGAAATGTGAAATATCTCAAAAAGGAAGAAGACTAATTCTTCACAATCAAAGGTCTGAGCACAAAGGAAAAGAGGCAAACCATCTCTGACAAAACTTTGGCAAAGAGAAATTCACGAGGCAAGACCATGGATTTTGCTCATACTTTGAGTTGTTCTGAAATTCCCACGAATTTTCAAAAGAATCATCTAGATTTCATGGATTGAGAGTTTTCTTTCTTCTACATGATTGATCTATCCAAGACCTGATAGGGAATTTAATTCACTTTCAAGTGACTGAAGAAGGGTTTAACGTGCTTTAGTGTAAAGGAAAAAGGATTGCCAATGTCTTGTGATGATCCTGCTACTTTATCTGGATGCCTTTTTATGGAAGGATCTATCGGATGCTAGCTCGGAAGCTGAACTAGTGATGAAGGTTGGAAAGAAACACTTGATAGGCGATACAGAGAAAGAGACGGAATGAATCGATGGGATTCGTTGAATCGTATTAATTACTCCTGGCAAGATGAAGGTTAACAGGGATGCTTGATGGTATACTCTGTAATTACGGTATTGACTGACAAGCAGGAACCATGCAGTAGTCTAAGAGTTGGACAATATCATTACTGTTAGGGGGCTTATTCCAAGAGCTAAGGAGAGGGAGTTGGATTGTGCTCAGGAACATGTTGGAGTATCTCAAAGCAAGTGAGTTACCTGTATCCACAGCTGATCACAAAAATTTCAAACACTTCAAGGTTTATTTGTATGAGGAATCTGCAAAACGTCTTGGTGTTTGTGAATTCAAGTTGTAATCAAATGCTATTGAGAACGGTACATGAAAGGGATAAGACTCAAGCTTGGTTGAACCACAATGCGTCAGCACAACCTGCAGCTCAACCTGTCCTCACCTGCTACTTCCTGATTTTTTGCAAAATATGGATTCATTGAGTCAATGTGCACACAATGCAAAGTGCTAGATCTCAGTCGCAGATGGAAGCATTGAAGGACTGCAAGCACGTTGACTGGTTTTCAGGATGTGGATGCGATTCAAGCCACCTAGCATAACGGTGTGAAGAGCATCGAGGATATTGGTCATCAAGCTGTCAGAAGGAACTTAGCCGATCCCTTAGATAACCTGAGTGGACTCACGTGAGGAGACACCTGCTGAGGTTAATGCAGCGGTCTACCTCTATCCATAGATGATGAGTGAGGACCACCCAGACTAGGTGATTAGGACCTTAGGTTTTGTGCTGTTTTTGGCTCTGACCTGTTGTAATCATTTGATCTTATGATGACTTAAAACTTTTATATCATTAGTTAACCCATCTAAGTGTCCATATCTGTATGATTGATTTTGACTTGCATCAATGAACTTCAGCTCTGTTAACTAGTGTATTAAAGATTCAATCAATGCTTATGTTCTTTACATAGGGGGAGGGAGTGTTTTCTCCTTTTTGTCTACTGACTAAAGGGGAGAAAATTATAACTTGATAGTTGCATGTTACAAGTATTTTTTATGTTGTCCTCTGATACGTTAAGTATGGTAGATAAATTACTCTATTCGTGTTGTTTGATGGCTAGCAAATTATGACTGTCAATATGCAAAAGGGGGGGTTTTGGACTTTAAGTCGTTTTGAAATCTAAGTTGACATAATTGAACAAACCATACAATGTCATATACCACATGATAAGCATTAATTATTTGTAATGAGCAAGATTCAGAATCAGACAATGCCAATCATACACACTGGACAATTATTGCTTGGAACACGAAGAAATCAACAAAATTGTTGTTTTGGACTGAGCAAATCGATTGGGAAATCGGTTTTCATAAGGGTGTAAGGAAAACATTTGTTTGTGTGGATGAAGATTGGAATGGAGTGACTTAAGATTAGAAATTGACAATTGCCATAGTCAAGTAGCACCCCAGTTTTGAGGTGTAATCGATTGACACATCGATTATACATTTACAACACTGATTGAATATAATCGTTGGGAAATCGATTCTGTAAAGTCATAGGTGACACCAGTTTTGAGGGTAACGACTTGGCAAATCGATTGCCTAAATATCGTTGCAAAATAACTTCCTGTGTACAACACAATCGATTGGACAATCTAGTTGTGTGAATTTAATCAATGTTTAAGTTTGGTTGCAATCGATTAGGAATCGATGAACTAAAACAGGTAAGCGTCTTTCAGAAAATAAAATCGATTGCACGTGCGTTA
>PGTU02001608.1:0-12670 GCA_002896215.2 Cicer echinospermum
TAAAAACAGCAGCATACATTCTTAATAGAGTACCAACTAAGGCAGCGGCTAAATCACCTTATGAGCTTTGGATTGGGCGTAAGCCTAGCCTGAAGCACTGCTGGTCATGTTTGGGGATGTCCAGCTGAGGCAAGGCCTTATATGCCGAATGAAAAGAAGACTTTGAACCCGAACCAACAATTAGCAGCTTGTTTATAGGTACTCAGAAAAACAAGAGGCTATAAAATTTTATGATCCTATTTGAGAACAATTTTGAGACGGGAACGACAACGTTCTTTGAGGATATTTGAGTTTGGGGGGAAGATTAAGGTTAAGATTTTGTCTTTGAGGAGAGATTCGGTAACAATTCCAGAACTGATTTCTTCCACTCGATTGACTTTCCCATTATTGAACAAACTCAAGATGATCTGGTTGTTCAGGAATAACAAATCCAGACAAAACTCAAGATCCTCAAGAACAGTGCCTCAAGAGCCAGCTCCATTGCGGAGATCCACTAGAGAAAGAAATGAAATGCTATTTCGGATGATTATGTAGTATTTATCAATGAGGTAGAGGAAAATTGCATGAACGGAAGACACCCGATCAACTTCATCAAGCCATGCAAGATTCTCGTTCACTTAAGTGGATGAAAGCAATGAATGAGGGTACAAGTCTGCAGAGACAATTCAGTTGGAACTTATCCCATTTACCTGAGAGGAGTAAAACTCCATTGGTTGCAAATGGAGTTTTTAAAACCAAGCGGGATTCCCAATGGTAATGTGGAGAGATATAAGGCACGTCTTGTAAGCTAAGGGTTATACTCAAAAGGAAGGGATTGATTATAAGACTTCTCTCCGATTCATCGAAGACTCTTTAAAATTCATGCTCTTGTTGCTCCGAGCTTCATCAAAGGATTGAAAACAGCTTTTCTATCATTGATGATACGATCTATACTGCATCCAGAAACTTGTGATAGACCCAAAGAATATGGTGCAAACTTCCATTAGGGTGCTTCTCGTCAATGGGACCATAAATTTCATCAAGTAATTCTCGCATTTTGGTTTTGAGATGAATACAGTTGATGACGTGTGTATCATAAGTTCAGTGGGAGCAAAACATATTTTCCTGGTCTTGTATGTTGATGAACATACTGCTTGCCACTTAACGATATAGCATGTTCACGAAACTAAGAAATTTCTATCAAACATTTTGAGATGAAAGATCTTTGTGACGCCTCTTTTGTATTAGTGATTCAGATACACCGAGACAGATCTCAAGGTATTCTTGGATTGTCACAAAAGAGCTATATCGATAAGGTTCTCAAAAGGTTTGGGTTACAGGATTGCAAACCAGAGGACACCCCAGTTGCTAAGGGAGACAAGTTTAGTCTCAAACAGTGCCCTAAGGGAAGTTTGGAAATTCAAGAAATGCAAAAGATCCCTTATGCTTCAGCTGTAGGGAGTCTTATGTATGCCCAAGTATGTACGCGTCCAGACATAACATTCATAGTAGGGATTTTAGGCAGATATTTAAGCAATCCAGGTCTTGACCATTGGAAAGCAGCCAAGAGGGTCATGAGATATTTGAAGAGAACAAGAAACTACATGCTCACATATAGGAGGTCAGACCAGTTAGAGATCACTGGGTACTCTGACTCGGATTTTGCGGGATGCCAAGACAGCTTAAGATCAACTTCAGGCTATGTCTTTCTGTTAGCTGGTGGAGCAGTTTCTTGGCGTAGTGCCAAGCAAGGTCTTACTGCTTCATCAACCATGGCAGCAGAATTCGTAGCAAATTCATGAGGCATCTGACCAGGGCATTTGGCTGAGAAATTTTGTCACGGGGCTGCAAATAGTTGAAGGGATTGAAAGACCACTCAAGTTGTATTGTGACAATAGATCAGCATTCCTGTATTCTAACAATAATAGGAGCTCAACCAAGTCAAAGCACATTGACATTAAGTTCCTAGTTGTTAAAGAGAAGGTACAAAGTGGACAGATATACATAGAACACTTAAGGACAAACTCCATGATTGCGGATCCACTCACTAAAGGTCTACCACCCAAGGTCTTTCATGAGCATACTGCTCACATGGGTGTGCTGCAGTTTGAGGAATCTTGATTTTAGTGGGAGTTTCGTCCATTATGTAATTCATGTTCTATGTTTAATTGTAAAGTACAAAAACATTGTATTTGGACTTTCTGATCATAAATAAAGTTTAAAGTATTCAGTTTTTGGTTACTTTGTACATTTAAGTTATGGTATGATCTCATTCGATAAAGTAGGACCAGTTGAAAATTGACATGCATTGGCCAACTTCATGTAATTTTCATGCTACACTTTTCATAATGGGTCTATGTCATTTAGTTGTGTCAGTACGGGTGATCATTGATGGGTTTTTAGTTATGCTTATTATGACGAAAGGCCTCTTTGGTTCCATGTGCTGATATGATTAATGGACGAGACAATTTGGATTATACTCAAGGTAATTATAATGACATTTTTTGACGTCATAAAGTCTAACACACTCTTAAGGATACATGTGTGACCAGTGGGAGATTGTAAAATTTATGGGTCACATATGTAATTAATTAATAAAGTGTGTTAGGGTCATTATATAATTAGCCAATAAACTAGGGGTCAAATAATATATAATAGTTTATGGCTAAAGAGCATAATAGTTATGAAAATTAATAGTGTAGATACCATGCAGTTTCTAATTTAATGAGGGGCTGAATTGGAAATATTGCAATTTGGGATATAACTAATAATAGTTATATATAGGGGTAATGGTCCCCAAGGCAAACACAACAAGACTGTTCAGTCTCACAAACCCTAAAGGAGAAAACTCTCTGGTTCTCTCTATCCCCATCAAGAGAGCAAGGTCTTCAGGGTGTTTTGCTGAGGAAGATCACCCAACTCATTGGCTCTATCATCATCATCGCAGGATTTCATTAATGGCAATTCCCACAGGTACGCTTCCGCCTTTGGCTATTCATCATGTAATTGACATGGATTGTTGAGCACAACGTTATTAGGGTTTTCCTACAGTAAATTCTCTTCTTTACCATAATCGCAACACAAAGAAAAAAGTTGTTTAGCAAAATGTCACATTTTGCCAAGTTATCTTTTGTGGACACTCTATCACTGAGTAACCTCCATGCAAAAAATGAAACTTTTAAAGTACCTCATTATTCCAAATAAACTTGAATATGGATGACCGCTAATCCTCTTCATCATATGTAAGTACTTTGTACGCACTTTTGACACTGTACACCATCTCATGCTCAAATCCCCACGCTCACCTGTATGAAATATTTTCCTACAAAGACACATCGGCTAACAAAAACACAACACTCCCTTAACAAATTATCTTCCCACGCTAACAACCGTTTTCTCCACCGCCACCTAATCCCTTTAACCCCAAATTTCTTTTTTCATGTTCCAAACAAAACTTATTCCATTTAATCCAATTAATCTTAAGAGGCTCCTCACTCCCCCCACAAAAAGGATTTGAAAAAGGATTTAAGATGGGAGATAATGCCTGAAGAAGTCTTAAAGAAAGAAAGTAAACGGACAACGTAGACAAGGCAATTTTTAGAAGAATCAACCCTTATAGCTAGATAGTCTCTTTTTAACTCTCTCGATTAAAGGATTTCAAAAAGAAGTTGACCTTCTTACAATTAAGACTATGGGCAGCTTCTTCCGTCCAAAAGCTTCAAATATCCACCCCCACTAACATAATCTTATGGAAGTTGATCTTCAATCCATACACTAGTTCAAACAACACTAGTAATGCCTTAATGGTTCTAATATTCGACCAAATTTGCTCCCTCAAAATAAGGGTGTCATATGCAAATTGAAGATGAGAAACTTGGAACTCAAGACAATAACTAACTTGAAACCCTTTGAATAACTTGTTATCTACTGCAACACTCATCATAGTGTTCAAGTCTTCCTCTACTATAAAAAACAAGAACAATGACAACAAATCTCCTTGTCTAAGACGCCTTCTGAGTTTGAATTCCTGAGTGGGACTACCATTTACCAAAACTAAAGCAGATTTTGAACTAATGCACTTCAAAATCCATTTCCTCTACTTAGGCAGGAACCCCATTTTTACCAATACTGCTTCAAGATAGCTCTATTCCACCTAATCATAAGCCTTTTCAAAATTCACTTTAAATGACAACAACTTTTTCTTCATTCTTTTAGCCTCATCAACAATTTCGTTCGCTATCAAAATACCATCTAAAATTTGTCTCCCCTTTCAAAACTTTAAAGTGTTCTCTATCAGGGTTGTCCATTAGAACTTGGGTGTCATGTGCAAAGTTTGAACTTGATGCCCTTTTCTTTAGACACATCCTTTATTCTTTTTATGAGTCAATGATAATGAATTTTATTATGTTTGATGTGATATCTAGTCAATTCATTTTGTTTGATTGATATTTAGGCAATTCATTATGTTTTTTGATACATATTAATCAATTCACTATGTTTTTTTGATAAATATTAATCAATTCATCTCAGATCTCATGACTAAGATGATAAATTTCATTGTTTTGATGCGATTAACATGCTTTTGCTTGACAAAAATCTCATCCAACAATCATCTCAAGAAGATTTTTTTTAATGAGATGAGTGTATGAAAATAAAATTGTTGGTAAAATAATTTCTTATGAAAAACAATCTGTTTTTTTTTTTGTTGTTTTTAACAAAACTTGAGAGACCAATGAGTGAGTAATAAGAATAACGACATTATAAAAGACAAATTCTTTTTTTTTTTGTTCTCTAGGGTCTAATTTTTAGTAATAAAAATACAAAAATGTCCAATACTGTGTACATATTCAACCATAAACACTCAATAATTTATAAATTTAATATTTTTTTTTTATTTATTTATTTTAAACCAAGTATTTAAACTACTTAAAACCTTAGTATTTTTTTAACTATATAATTTTTTATAATAACTTTTTTTTACTCTATAATTTTTTATAATAATTTTTTTACTCTATAATTTTTATAATAATTTTTTTATTATATAATTTTTTAACTATACAACCAATTTTGGGTTCAAAAATTTTGGAACTTATAAAGTCGTAGACCTTAAAACATACTCAAAACCGCTACACTTTGGTGAAAAATTAACATGATATATGTGGATTATTTCAGCCATATCTGGAGTTCTAGATGTCCAATTAGTGTCACTCCAAGTGCTAATGAAAGCTAAGATCCATATCTACAACTTTCATGAAGACACCGGGACCCAATTCAGACGCAAAAGATGAGAAAAATGCAAAATACATCAGACAACAGATGTTGTGCGCCTGGAGCGCATTTCTCAGGTTTGGTCTCTGCCAACGCGCGCCTGGAGCGCATTTCTCAGGTTTGGCCTCTGCCAACGCGCGCCTGGGCGCGCGACGCGCACCAGCAACCATAAACGCAGATTTTTACTGCTTTAGGGATCTTTTTGACTCTGGGAACTTGGGAGACTTGTGCCCTAGCATAGAAACTCAAAGACGGCCGTTTCTAACGCCATTGAAGCAGTTTTATCAAGAATCATCCATGAATCATTCTTGTAATTCTTCTTTAATCCTTATCTTTTGTATCTCTGTCATGAGTAACTAAACCCTATTTGTTAGGGATGAGTGTGACCAGATGAAACCCTTATTTTTCTGATTTGATTTTTAGTTATATGAATGAGTTTATTGAATTGTTTTTCTCATCTTTGTGCTTAATGCTTTTTATTGCTTGATCAACATTAAAATGTTCTACGATTTGTATTTTGAAACGGAAGTGGACTTTACGAATGCTTGAGATGAGAAATTCATGAATATGTAGTCTAGGGATAGATGCAGGTCATGAAACCAATTAAATTAGTTGCAAAGCAATAATTTACAAGAGAATTTCTATACGGTAATGCTTAATTCTAATCTTAAATCCACTAAAATGACACAACCACTTCTGCACCTTAAGGACCACGAAATTTGTATTGCACTCCAACTGTTCGTTAAAATGCCATTCAATGCATACGCACTATTATCATGTACAATTTTGTTGGACTAACCCAGGGCCACTTAAGTTGTTATTTTTCTAAAGGGGACCATGCTTAAATTAATTATCTCTAACTTGAAATATTTTGAACTATGAGTATGAATACTTGTTTTGCAGACCTAATGGCAACCCAACAAAAAAGCAAAACTAACTAAGGTCGCAAGTACATCCTTCGCTCAACAAACACCAGGAGGCATATTTTATGATGATCTATTTGCAACTCACCTGTATACTGGCGACCATAGCGGAACAGGAGCGGATGATCTAAACGAGAATCCTTGAACTACTAAACTGAGATAAGTTTTCATTCCTTTTTTTTTCCTTCTGTTGTCTGTCCTGTTTCTTTCCGTTTTTCTCGTTTTCTTTGTTTAATGTCAGTGTATTATGACTTTCTTTTCTTTATGTTCTTTTTTTCCTTTCACTAAATGTGTACTATGATGAAACAGTTGAACTGACTTGCACTTAATCTTAAAATTTCTGTTTGTGATTTCGCAAGTTAAAATTTCATTTCTTAGATTATGTTATTGCTCAAGTCGACAAGTCTTCCTAATGCATGCATTCTTGATTACTAAATGGTTGTAGAAGGCTAATATGCCATCAATTTTTTCAAAATACAATTTTAACTTTTCAGAAGCATGTTGGCTTTATTTTGATTGTTCATACTTTTTTTTTATCCTAGCTGTGAGCTTTTGAGCCTAAACACTTAAATTATTTGTTGTGTGATTATCCAGACATGTGTTATCTATCTAGAACTTGCACTAATTCTGACTTGCATCACTTGTAATTATGCATACATTGAGGCAATTTTATTGGTCATTTGAGCCTTTCTAACTACCCGATGAAAATTTTACCCTTGGTAGCCCCTTTGAGCCTTCCCCTTTTATTTTGGTTACTAGCCACATTACAAGCAAAACACCCGACTTTAATTAAATCACCTTACTTGGAGTTAGGTAGAAAAAAAATTCTTGTCTTGATAAAATTCTAAGTTTGGGGTTGCTCATGGGTTAGCAACTTTTTAAGTTTGGGGTGGTGATTCTCAGAAAAAGAAAATAAAAAATAAAAAGAAGAAAAATAAAATGAAAGAAGAAAGAAGAAAAAAAAAATAAAAAATAAAAAAATTTCAATTTGTGTACTTTGGTAAATAATATCTTCTTGGTTCTTTTGTCAATGTTTGAGAATCTCGATAATGAAAAGGTGAAGAAAAAAAATGGAAGAATAAGGTGGAAATGTATGCCTAACTCCAAGTGGTAAAGCCTACTATCCTAATATGTCCTACCCTTACCTAAGCTCCATTACAACCCGAAAGTCCTCCAAAATGTATGTGTTTACTGCATTGTGATTGCTAACTAGAATTTTTTCAAGCATATGGTAGCGTGATGCATGTTCTAGGATTTGAGCGATAAATTCATAACCCTTTCTAAACAGTTGAGAGAAATTTTGGTGAGATTGTGTGAAGAGAGAGTTGAATTTGATGAATGAATGCCAATGTGTACAAAATCTTGTTGTCTCGTTTTGTTCTTATTGCAAACAACCATAGAGCATGATGAATGTTTGAGTAGCAAGAACTTTGAAAATTTATGTGTGCATTTAACTGGACCAAATCTATTAATTGTTGCTTGGGGACAAGCAATAGATTAAGTTTGGGGTTGTGATGACTCTTCATCATATGCATATTTTCCCACTATTTTAGTCTTATTTATCCTCATCATTAGTTAAATTAAGGATTTATTTGATATATTTTGTTGATTTTGTTCTTTGAGTTAATAAAATGTTTTGTGTTTTTTATTTCATTGATTAAGTAGGAATTTTTGGTAATTTTACATTGTGTTTTGTTTTAGTGCAGTGCTGAATTTTGATGAGAAATCAACATGACATATGTAGATTATTTCAGCCATATATGGAGTTTGTAGATGTCCCATTGGAGTCAAACAAAGTGCAAATGAAAGCTAAGATCCATAGCTACAACTTTTATGAAGACATCAAAACCAAATTCAGACTCGAAAGAGGAGACAAATTGCAATATACGCCGGACAGCAAATCGCGCCTGAAGCGCTTTTTCCAGCATCTGCTACTGCCCAAACGCGCCTGGAGCGCGTGACGCGCACCAGCAACCATAAAAACGCAGATTTTTACTGTTTTAGGGATCTTTTTCACTCTTGGGAAGTTGGGAGTTCAACCATAAATAATAAGATTTATTATCATTCAAAATATTATTTAAAGATTTCTAACGACAACTTAGATGATAAAAGAGTAGTGGAGATGATTGAAGTCACAGCCTTGGGTTGCAACATGCAATTTCGGTGGACAGACAATTCAAATTGTGTTGGTCGTCATAGATTTCGTCAACTCAATCTGAGACATGTATATGCGACAATCGAGGTAAACATGTGTCGCATGGTGGCTTCCGACATTTGGAGTGCTACCTCAAAGTCACTTAGAGAATTTCTCACCCGAATACCTCTAAGGTCTAACAATCTTGACTAAAGGCTCAACAACAGACCACTACGATCATGCTCATTCAGTTGTACTTTTCGAAAATCACTAGCGTTGTCAAGCCCTAACTACATGATGACAAAAATAATCACCACTTCACAAATTCTCAATATTTATTATCTTCCCTCGTAGGCCTATGATACTCCATTAAGACCGTCTTCTCAAACACAAATTTAAATTACCATTATTTCATCGACTATGAAGTTACTTCAATATTCTCATCACATAAACTTATTACAAATTTATAACCTCACAATTATTAATCATACATCATCATCATCAGATAAAATTATCACAATGCATCCATATTTTATTATCACATCACATAAACTCATTTAATCAACATATACATAAAATTCATTCAACACTCAATATCATCATATATTAAATACCACACAGTTAAAGAAAATAAAATCAATCAACACCTTACAAGTATTTCATTATATATTTTAATCTCAAAATTTCTAAATTTGCACATCAATTAATTTATTCTTTAAAGGGCTACTTCCGTACGTAGCGGGCCCGGGATGGATCGTTGGGAAATACGGTTTTTCCTTTTATTGCACAATATATTATACTCATGAAATCAAACTCTTTACCTTATTTCGACGCTTTTGCACACGAATACGATTCAACGAGCAAACAATATTTGTTTTTTGACTTTTTGTCCTTCAATCGATCTAACTCGACACTTTATGAGTAAACGTCAAAAATAAATTATGAGAAGACACTCGAAAATGAATTTAATTACTACTACTACTACTACGACTATCATCATTGTCATTTTTATTATTACTATTATCATTATTATTATTATTATTATTATTATTATTACTATTAATATTATTAATATTATATTATTATTATTATTAATTATTATTATTATTATTATTATTATTATTATTTCTCGATTGGTTCTAATATGTACAAGATTAATGCATCATAGAAAACACTCATATAAAAAAAAATTAATCCTAAAAATTTATCAATATCATATTCTAAAAGGATTTGAACACGAAATTAGTTATTTAAAAATTATATTACATTAATAAAAATAGTTTTTCATAAAATTCGGGGTGTTACATATTAAATGACAAGACTAGCAACGTATTGCAAGTATTAAATAACAACAAGTTATAAGTCTACAAGATACCTAATCATAGCAATAAATCAATTTATCTAATCTCATAGTTAAGTGATGACTCTTCATCATATGCATATTTTTTCATTGTTTTTAGTCTTATCTATCTGTGATTATTAGTTAATTTGAAGAGTTAATTTATATATCTTGTTGATTCTAGTTCTTTGAGTTAATAAATAGTCTATGTTCTTATTCCTTTGATTACGGAGAAAATTTTCATAGTTTTACGTTGTTTTTATGTTTTAGTGTAGTGCTGAATTTTGGTGAGAAATCAACATGATCTACGTGGAGTATTTCAGCCATATCTGGAGTTGTATATATCCAATTTTTGTCAAACCAAGTGCAAATGAAATCTAATATCCATAGTTACAACGTTCAAGAAAACACTAGAATCCAATCGAGACTCAAAAGAGGAAAAAATGTAGAAAACATAAAACATAAGAAGTTGTGCGTCTGAAGTGCAACAGCTGAGCCTGGGGCGCATTTATGCATTGGTGAAACTGTCAATTTGCACCTAAAGTGCAACAGCTGCGCCTGGAGCGCATTTCCGCACTGAGGAATCTGTCAATTCGCGGGTGAAGCGCAACACCTGCCCTGAGGAGCGTGATGCAAATTAGAACTCATCAAAACACGTTTTTATCACTTTTTAGGAATCTTTTTACTATTGTGAAGTTTGGAGACTTGTAATCTAGCAGAGAAACTCATAGATGACCATTTCTAACACCATTGGAGTATTTTTATCAAGAATCATTTATGAATCTTTCTTGTAATTCTTCTTTAATCTCTATCTTTTATCTCTTTGTCATGAGTAACTAAACCTTATTTGTTAGGGATGAGTGTAACAAGAGGAAACCCTTATTTTTCTAATTTAATTTTCTAGTTATATGAATGAAGTTATTAATTATATTTCTCATATTTGTTCTAATGCTTTTTATTGCTTGATCAGTTTTAAAATGTTCTACGATTCGTATTTTGAAACGAAATTGGACTTTACGAATGCTTGAGATGAGAAAATTCATGATATTGTAGTATAGGAATAGATGCATCTCTTGATGTCGATTAAATTTGTTGCAAAGGCAGCAGTTTCAAAAGAGAATTCTAGTATTTGTGAAGCTTAATTTTAATCTTAAATACACTAAGGAATTAGGGGGTACTTTGGAATTAAGGGTTTGTCACTTAGACATTAGGGCAAGAATAATAAAGAGAATTCGATTATAATTCAATAAAGGAATTTAGTAACTAGGATCAAATTTAGAAACCAAGGTTGGATTCAAAGTGAAACTCATCATTGACATTTTTCTTGTATATAAGAATGAATTTTTATTACTCTTGTTTCTTTTTAAATAGTATTTCAATCACTTCGGAAAATTTTTGTTGAATTTTAGTAATTAAATACAATTCGATAGTAAAATGCATTCCTTGAGTTCGACACACGGTACTATCGTTTTATTATTACTTGCAACGATTTGGTACATTTGTTGAAACACTATCATTAAGTAAGTCAAACTAATATGTTTATACCTTTTTAGGAACATGAGTTGATGTAGAAGAATGGAGTGTCGCATTATTTGCAATGCCTAAAGCATGTCCCATCATGTTATCAACAACAATTTCAACTGAAGTAGCGAAACTGAAGTAATTTAATTCAAATAGCATAAAAAATCATTGAAATTACTAAAGTATCATTTAAATTTATAATACCTTCGAAAAGTCAAGCGTAATTGCAGCTTGAAATGGAAGACATTGAAGTCATTTGATTGCATCTTTCTATAAAAAGAAAAAACAAGAAATCTTGAAAGGTTCATTGTTTGTTCTAAAGTTTATATTTGTAATATATTTGAGCTAAACAAGAAGTTATCTGAACATGACAAAAGAAAATTATTAGACAATGAAGCATTACCCTCACAAGATATCAAAACAACTAACTTTAAGGATAATAATGAGTACCCAATATTCCATTATGCACAGTCATATGGTCAAATGCAAAAATGAGCAGATAGTCTTAATTTTTATATTGTCTTAACAAATCTCATTAGGTAACTTCTTCCTTCAAAACTATATATAGCATGAATTGAATTGCAAGTAGTGTACACATAAGGGGAAATTAATAAAAACTCAAACTCAACAAGATAAGAAAAATACAAATTCTAACCAAAAACCAAAACCATTTAAAAAAATTATTTAACCAAAAAATAAGTTACAGAAAGAACATAAAAACGACCTAAATCAAGCTAAAAGATAATTTTGAAGCATACCCATGAAGTAAGAATGCTAAACTAACACGAAGGTATGTACAATCACCATTTTAGATTCAATTTTATGCTAGTAAAAGGTCATAATTGTTTCTTTTTAGAATCCATTTCAATTTCAATTTATTTGTCATTGTTTACCAAATATTTCATCCACGGAACTACCAAATGTTTCATCCACAGAACACTAAAGTGAATAGAATATCGAATTTACAAAAGTGGAAGATGATATAAGAGAGATATAAAAAGATAATAGAAAATTAGAAGTGATATCAAATTAAACATTTACAATAAATCAAAAAATAACAATAAGTAAGCGAAACTCATATTTGTGAAGAAATTAAAATATAATATTATTAATTTGAAACGGGCGGGTTCGGGTATCCGTGGTTCAAGAATTCTGAACCGAACCCGTCCATTATAAACCACACAAACCCGTTTTTGTTGACCCGCTTACCCGGAAACCCGATCTTGCCCACTCGTTACAGAAATTGGGCCGCGGACGGTTCAGTTTATTTTGGGCCTCGGGTTTTTGTCCAGCCCTAGTACATACCATTGACACACATTATATTGTTCGTTTTCGACATCAAAAATAAAAATAGTAAAAGTAAAACATAAAATAAATCAGGAGACTAATAGGTTTTCACCCATATGTGTGAAGAGTTTAAGGGTTAATATCATAATAAGAAAGGCAGCGCTTGGACGAGGAAGAAATATACAAACACAACAAACTAGGCTATCGTTTACCACCGGT
>PGTU02001611.1:0-10270 GCA_002896215.2 Cicer echinospermum
ACTCATGTTTTGGCCATTTCAACTCAACTATGTGATAATTTTTTTATACAAAAAAATACTCTAATATTGACATTTTAATAAAATATCAAACGACATCTGATTGACGTAAACTACCCCTTCATTGGAATTTTATATATCTGTTTATGAATAAATTTTTTCATTTTCCAAGTTAAGTTCCTAATTAATTTAGTTATCAAAACCAATATATATAGATGTCCACATCATATGCTACTATTACCAATGATTTGAAATAACTTTGTGCAAATGTTAACATATTGTGTTAGGAAACAATCTATCAAACTTATATTATAGAAATCTTGCTACTAATATTTAATTTTGTTTTCTTTTATTTTCTTTTATTTTCATTTTTCTATATTGTAGAAATATTTAAAATTTATTTTTATAATACGTCGTTATTTTTTACCTCGGTATTTTTTTTATATAATTTTGTTCTCATTTAAGGTATTGGATCAAATATTTTTGTTCTATTTAAGATAATAGGCAAACTTTTTTAAATGATTGTTTTAGAAAATTACTGCAATTTGATGTAGTGTTGCACTGATAGGTTGAATAACATAATTTAATTGTTCGATTTCTATGGACAAATTAATTTATGATTTATTTGGTACAATTTTTTTATTTTTAGTAAATTCTTTGAGTAGTCAATTTTATTATTATTATATATTATATTATTATTATTATTATTTATTTTCTTATTTAGATAATATTAATTAGTTCTTATAAGTATTATTTCATTTAAGGTAAATATTTAAACTTCAACTAATTTTTATCATAAAATATCATTTTGGAGATTATCGATTCTTAGAATTTATTGGCTTAGTAATTAAGAGTTACAATTAATTGTCCTAATCTTTAACTCTAACCAAGGATATCTAGATAGTAATTAACGTTTAAAAGGAAATGGAAAATGAAGACTTTAATGAAATTAAATTTTTAATAAATAAAATTATAAACAAGAAACACATGTGTTACCATAAAATGGTAACTTATCTTGCTATAAATTAAAGGGATGCTTGTGGTGGTTGATCATTCTAAAACTTCATAAATAACCTAACGTGTATAGTGTATACATAGTTAAATTAAGATGATGGGGAAGAAGATTATTGCTTTGTAATGCTTGTAATGGTTTTAGGCATGCAAGTGAAACATTGGATGCCCACCAAATTGATGACATCAGTTGCTTTGAGGCTATTATTTCCTTAGTGTCATGTGCACCGTTTTGACAGAGTAGGCCAACCAGCACCATCTACTACATGTTGCGAAGGAGCACATAATTTATTCAAAAGGCAGACACCACTCAGGTTCGACGTGATATTTGTCAATGTCTCAAAGGTGCTTCAATAAAATTTGGATTAACTCTGACAAAGCAAAACAACTTCCACAACTTTGTAACATTGGTCTCTCCTTTCGATTGATCCTAGCATTGACTGCAATACGTAAGTTTGTCTTCCTCATTTCTTGCTACATCACACAAAATCGTATACAACTTTTTTAAAGATAAAATTAGTTTTAATAAGTGTTTTTTCTATGTAGAAAGACTTAAAATCACGACCTTTTTATTAGCGAACATTGTGGCTCTCCCACAAAACCATCTTACTATTGTTTTTATTATTATGAACATTTTTTATTTATCTACAGGATACCATGATGCTACAATATGGGTCAAGCAACTCATGAAGTGAGCCAAAGAAGTACAATAAAAATATTATAGCAATACACCAAAAGGAAAACTTGTACCAACTCTTCAAAGTTGCAAAGATTTTAGCAGTGCAATTATGACAATTTGAATCATATTATTTGTTATCCATTATTTTGTTTCAAAATTTTTGAATTCTAATATGATTTTTTTGGGATAATATTTAAAAATTGTTGCATAAAATATAATTTTAATCTCTAAAATATTGAAATTTTTAACTCAACCAAACCAACAAAACATTTGTACATCAACATTATTTTCTTCCTTTTATAAAAAAAAAAAATAATGCTACAAGAAGTATTCTAATTCAATAGGTTTGGGCTAAAGTCCTAGTCTAGTATTCTGGCACATTCGCTGATAGCGTTTCAGCAAGTGTACTAAATCGTTGCAAGTAGTAACTAAACAGTAAGACCAAGTGTCGAACTCAAGATACATCAAATTAAAATTAATTATTAAAATTGAACAAAATATTTCTCAATTGAATAAAGAATTTTAAAAATAGCAAGAGTAATCGTATTGAACTTTCATAATACAAAAATGTCAAGATGAGCTTTACTTCGAATCCAACACATTGATTTAAAATTGATCCTAATTCCTAAATTCATTTATTGAACTACTACCAAATTATCTTTGTTATTCTTACCATAATTCCTTAGTGACTGAACAATTAATTCCAAAGTAACCCCAAATTCCTTATGAATTTAAGATTATAATTAAGTTTTACAATACAAAAATTCTCTTATTAACTATTGCTTCTACAAATAATTCAAATTGTTTCATGACCTGCATCTATCCCTAGAAGACAATATCATGAATTTCTCATCTCAAGCATTCATAAGGTCCACTTCCATTTAAAATATAAAACACAAAACAATTTAAAGTTGACCAAGCAATAAATTCTTCAAGCATAGAGATGAGAAAAATAATTCAAAAAATTCATTCATATAACTAGAAATCAAATCTGAAAAGTAAGAGTTTCATCATGTTTAACTCATCGCTAACAATTAGTGTTTAATTACTCATGAAAAAGATGAGGATTGAAGAATGATTACATGAAAGATTCATGAAAGATTCTTGATAAAACTCCTTTAATGGTGTTAGAACCAACCTCCTATAAGTTTCTCTTCTAGGGGCACAAGTCTCCCAAACATCCAAAAAGCAAAAAACATACCTAGAAAATGAGAAAAACACATTTTTATGCATTTGCAGTGTTTCATGCGCTTCTACACGCGGCTAGAGGCGCTTCCACCGCTCCTGGAAAGAAGCAGGATGTCAAAATACTATAGAAATGTGCCCTAGGCGCAGGCGTTTGCTCCAGCAGCATACAACATCTATTGTCTAACTATCAATGCATCTTTTTTCATCTTTTTGAATCCGAATATTGTTCTTTGTGTTTAAGAAAAGTTTATCTATGGATCTTAGCTTTCATTTGCTCTTGGTTTGCCTCCAATTGGACATCTACAACTCTTGATATGTCTGAAATACTCCACATATGTCATGTTGATTTCTCACCAAAATTCGACACTACACTAAAACAACGAAACAACGCAAACTATGAAAATCTCTACTCATTGATGGAATAAGAACATAAACATTTTGTTTAAATCCAAGATCTAAAATCAACAAAATATATCAAATAAATTCTAAAATTAACTAATGATTAAGATAAATAACACTAAAAACAATGAAAAATATGCATATGATAAAGAAACTATCACAACACAAACTTAGTCTGTTGCTTGTCCCAAGCAACAATCAATTTTCAAATTAGGCGTAGTTTAAAAACAAGCTTAAATTCAATTTATTAGATCAAATCAAACTTAATCCTCAATGTTCAAGCTACTACAAAACATTCATCATGCTCAAAGTATGCTTACATCTCACAAAAACAAACACGTTTGTAAATTTAGAAAAACCCATTAGCATTCATTCATAAAGTTCAACCCACTCTTCATGTTAGAACAAAACCAATTATTTAGAATATGATTTTTAAATCAGACCATTTTAACAAAACATAATAAGTCATTTAAAATATAATATATAATGATACGTTAATGATTGTGAATGTTGCATAGTCTATTCCTTGTATGTGAGTCTATCAGAGAAAATTTACCCTACTACAATCAATTATCTAATGGTGATAAAGAGGTTCCAGTAATCGTAGTTATGGTGCACGTTGATTTTAGAATAACATTGCGCTTACTGTTATGATGTAATAATGATAAACGGGTTCCAATAATCCTAGTTATAGTGCAGGTTCCAATACGTCCCTTTTCTTCATTTTGAACATTATACACTCTATAATGTTCTATATAATTGCTTTTAACTTCTTATACATAAGACTACGGTAGTATACAAAGAACCTAGTCTAATGTATCAGAAAAAACACACACTAGAATTCTATGAAATCCGATGTGTTCATAAAATTACTACAAATTGTAAAAGTTATATATAATTATGCAACTTCATAGTATAAAGTACTAAGTGTAAGCCTTTCAATACAATTGGCCTCACTCAAAATCATTTCATATAACTCATGTTTTGGCCATTTCAACTCAACTATGTGATAATTTTTTTATATACAAAAAAATACTCTAATATTGACATTTTAATTAAAATATCAAACGACATCTGATTTGAGTAAACTACCCCTCATTGGAAATTTATGATATCTAGTTTATGAATATAATTTTCATTTTTCAAGTAAGTTCCTAATTAGTTTAGTTTATCAAAACAATATATAAGATGTCACATCATAGCTACTATTATCAATGATTGTAAATAACTTTGTGCAAATGTTACATATTTGTTAGGAAACAATCTATCAAAATATATATATAGAAATCTTGCTACTAATATTTAATTTTGTTTTCTTTTATTTTCTTTATTTTCAATTTTCTATATTGTAGAAATATTTAAAATTTATTTTAAAACGTCGTTATTTTTTACCTCGGTATTTTTTTTATATAATTTTGTTCTCATTAAGTATTTGGATCAAATATTTTTGTTCTATTTAAGATAATAGGCAAACTTTTTAAATGATTGTTTTAGAAAATTCTGCAATTTGATGTATGTTGCACTGATAGGTTGAATAACATAATTTAATTGTTCGATTTCTATGGACAAATTAATTTTATGATTTATTTGGTACATTTTTTATTTTTAGTAAATTCTTTGGAAGTAGCAATTATTATTATTATTATTATTATTATTATATTATTATTATTATTATATTATTATTATTTATTTTCTTATTTAGATAATATTAAATTAGTTCTTATAAGTATTATTTCATTTAAGGTAAATATTTAAACTTTCAATAATTTTTATCATAAAAATATTCATTTTGGAGATTATCGATTCTTAGAATTTATTGGCTTAGTAATTAAGAGTTACAATTAATTGTCTAATCTTTAACTCTAACCAAGGATATCTAAGATAGTAATTAACGTTTAAAAGGAAGTGGAAAATGAAGACTTTAATGAAATTTAATTTTTTAATAAATAAAAATAAACAAGAAACACATGTGTTACCATAAAATGGTAACTTATCTTGCCTATAAATTAAGGGATGCTTGTGGTGGTTGATCATTCTAAAACTTCAAAAAACCTAACGTGTATAGTGTATACATAGTTAAATTAAGATGATGGGGAAGAAGATTATTGCTTTTGTAATGCTTGTAATGGTTTTAGGCATGCAAGTGAGAACATTGGATGCCCACCAAATTGATGACATCAGTTGCTTTGAGGCTATTATTTCCTTAGTGTCATGTGCACCGTTTTTGACAGGAGTAGGCCAACCAGCACCATCTACTACATGTTGCGAAGGAGCACATAATTTATTTCAAAAGGCAGACACCACTCAGGTTCGACGTGATATTTGTCAATGTCTCAAAGGTGCTTCAATAAAATTTGGAGTTAACTCTGACAAAGCAAAACAACTTCCACAACTTTGTAACATTGGTCTCTCCTTTTCGATTGATCCTAGCATTGACTGCAATACGTAAGTTTGTCTTCCTCATTTCTTGCTACATCACACAAATCGTATACAACTTTTTTTAAAGATAAAAGTTAGTTTTAATAAGTGTTTTCTATGTAGAAAGACTTAAAATCACGACCTTTTTATTAGCGAACATTGTGGCTCTCCCACAAACCATCTTACTATTGTTTTTATTATTATGAACATTTTTTTTATTTATCTACAGGATACCATGATGCTACAATATGGGTCAAGCAACTCATGAAGTGAGCCAAAAGAAGTACAATAAAAATATTATAGCAATACACAAAGGAAAACTTGTACCAACTCTTCAAAGTTGCAAAGATTTTAGCAGTGCAATTATGACAATTTGAATCATATTATTTGTTATCCATTATTTTGTTTCAAAATTTTTGAATTCTAATATGATTTTTTGGGATTATATTTAAAGAAATTGTTGCATAAAATATAATTTTAATCTCTAAAATATTGAAATTTTTAACTCAACCAAACCAACAAACATTTGTACATCAACATTATTTTCTTCCTTTTATAAAAAAAAAAATAATGCTACAAGAAGTATTCTAATTCAATAGGTTTTGGGCTAAAGTCCTAGTCTAGTATTCTGGCACATTCGCTGATAGCGTTTCAGCAAGTGTACTAAATCGTTGCAAGTAGTAACTAAACAGTAAGACCAAGTGTCGAACTCAAGATACTATCAAATTAAAATTAATTATTAAATTGAACAAAATATTTCTCAATTGAATAAAGAATTTTAAAAATAGCAAGAGTAATCGTATTGAACTTTCATAATACAAAAATTTCAAGAATGAGCTTTACTTCGAATCCAACATTGATTTAAATTTGATCCTAATTCCTAAATTCATTTATTGAACTACTACCAAATTATCTTTGTTATTCTTACCATAATTCCTTAGTGACTGAACAATTAATTCCAAAGTAACCCCAAATTCCTTAGTGAATTTAAGATTATAATTAAGTTTTACAATACAAAAATTCTCTTATTAAACTATTGCTTCTACAAATAATTCAAATTGTTTCATGACCTGCATCTATCCCTAGAAGACAATATCATGAATTTCTCATCTCAAGCATTCATAAGGTCCACTTCCATTTAAAAATATAAAACACAAAACAATTTAAAGTTGACCAAGCAATAAAATTCTTCAAGCATAGAGATGAGAAAAATAATTCAAAAAATTCATTCATATAACTAGAAATCAAATCTGAAAAGTAAGAGTTTCATCATGTTTAACTCATCGCTAACAATTAGTGTTTTAATTACTCATGAAAAGATGAGGATTGAAGAATGATTACATGAAAGATTCATGAAAGATTCTTGATAAAACTCCTTTAATGGTGTTAGAACCAACCTCCTATAAGTTTCTCTTCTAGGCACAAGTCTCCAAACATCCAAAAAGCAAAAAACATACCTAGAAAATGAGAAAACACATTTTTATGCATTTTGCAGTGTTTTCATGCGCTTCTACACGCGTGCTAGAGGCGCTCCACCGCTCCTGGAAAGAAGCAGGATGTCAAAATACTATAGAAATGTGCCCTAGGCGCAGGCGTTTGCTCTCCAGCATACAACATCTATTGTCTAACTATCAATGCATCTTTTTTCATCTTTTGAATCCGAATATTGTTCTTTGTGTTTAAGAAAAGTTTATCTATGGATCTTAGCTTTCATTTGCTCTTGGTTTGCCTCCAAATTGGACATCTACAACTCTTGATATGTCTGAAATACTCCACATATGTCATGTTGATTTCTCACCAAAATTCGACACTACACTAAAACAACGAACAACGCAAAACTATGAAAAATCTCTACTCATTGATGGAAATAAGAACATAAACATTTTGTTTAAATCCAAGATCTAAATCAACAAAATATATCAAATAAATTCTAAAATTAACTAATGATTAAAGATAAATAACACTAAAAACAATGAAAAATATGCATATGATAAAAGAACTATTGTAAGACCCATAATTTTGAAGTACCATTTATGTATTTTTGGTATATTTTGGATTTTGGCTCGGAGTTTTTAAGCCAAAGTTAATAATATTTTGGAGTTTTATAATCAAAGAGGTATTTCGATGCCAATTAGAATTTCTCGTCGATAAATAAATTGAATTTAACTGCGGAAATACCTTACGGTTAAATTAAGGCGTTTCGGGTGAAACGGTAATTTAATAAATATCTAGATTTTGAGATATTTGTTAAGTTATATTTATTATATATTTATATGTTTGCTTGGAGGGAAAAAGAAAGGAAAACTAGAAGGAAGGAAAATGAAAAGAAAATAGTTATATAAAGGAAGGAAGGAAAAAGGAAGAAAGGAAAAGCAAAGGAAAGAAATAGAAAGGAAGGAAAACTCAGAATTTCCATCTCCTTCCTCTGAACTCACGTGAACATAAACCCAAAATCCATCCTTTCTCCATTTTTCGTTTTCGTTGCTTCCTTTTCTTCAAAACTAGTGACCCAAGGTTGGGTGAGGGTTAGACCAAGGTTTTCGTAACTCCACTCTTCCTCTGTGATTCGAAAACGAAAAATACGGTTTTTGAGATCCAAACACAAACCCCTCCGTTTCTCCTAGATCCAAACCTCATTTCTCGAAGAGATAGAAGGGAAAGTTGCTCACCTCCGTGCTACGGTGCTAGTACACTAATTTGGAAGCGGCGTTGCGAGCGGAGATTTTACCGGAATTTTCTTGCGGAACCCGAAACTCTCGATAAAGCTAACATTGAGGTAAGGGCTCCTTCCAAACTTTTAGTTTGCATTAGGGACTTATCTGTGGTTGTGTGGGAAGGAATTTTTGTTAGGGTTAAATGTATCGATTTGGGGAAAAAACGAAACTAGTGCGTTATGGGTAAAACCTTAGAGTTAAGTTTTGTTTATATTGATGAATGTTTCGTGGTAAATGAATTTGAAGTCATTGTATATGATTATGAACAAATGAAATTGGTTGTATCTGGGTGCTATGTTGCTTTGATTTGTGTTCGTTGTTTTTGACATGCTCTTAATCGATATTGATGAGATTTGATGTGTGTATGGTTGGATCTGTGAATAAATGATTGATATGTTTTAATGTGAGAATTTGTTGAGTTTGTGTTGTGTGAAACTTGAAAACCATTAAGTTAAATGAGTATTAAGAATGGGGAATCTCTTAATGTCTCGTTTACTTAATGTGCGTTTGTTTGTGAAAAACCGTTTAATTAACTGGGCGTTAAGGAAATGGGGAAATCTCTTATGTGTCTCGGTTACTTAATATTTTGTTTTGAAAACCATTTAAGTTAACTGGACGTTAAGGAGGGGGAATCTCTTAATGTCTCGGTTACTTAATATTTTGTTTTAAAGAAAAATCGTTTAAGTTAACTGGGCGTTAAGAATGGGGAATCTCTTAATGTCTCGGTTACTTAATATTTTTTTTTGAAAACCGTTTAAGTTACCCAATTCTTAACACTTAACACTGATAACACAATTACTACGACATCATGGATTTCGAAATGGTATGCATTCAACATGTTATCATCAAATTCCAAAACATAAACACTTAGCATTTATAACACATTACTAACACAACCAAAATGAACCAACAGTTCACAAATCAACAGGGTGTAGTCTCTTGCGGGACAACACAATTCCCTCAGGAACGTAGTCGTAAACGTACTACCTATCACGGGTCTGTACGTTTACCGAGGTGCCACCTATCCCGGGTCAGCACAACTTACCAAAACATACACGAGTAAACGAGACATTAAGAGATTCCCCATTCTTATTCTCGTCTAACTTAAACCAGGGCGTAGTCTCTCACGGACAACCCCTGAGCAGTCTTCTCACGGACAGACGCAATTCCCGCAGGAACGTAAGTCGTAAACGTACTACCTATCACGGGTCCGTACTGTTTACCGAGGTGCCACCTATCCCGGGTCAGCACAACTTACCAAACACAATTCCCTCAGACAGTAAGTCGTAACGTACTACCTATCACGGGTCTGTACTGTTTACCGAGGTGCCACCCATCCGGGTCAGCACGACTTACCAAACGTAAATCGTAAACGTACTGCCTATCACGGCCTTTACTGTTTACCAAGGTGCACCTATCCCGGGTCAGCACGATTTACCGAAACACACATAAAAAAGCGAGACATTAAGAGATTCCCCATTCTTAATTCTCATTAACTTAAACGATTTTCAAGACAAAACATTCAGTAAATAAGTCATTAAGAGATTCCCATTCTTAATACTCATTTACTGAAACGATTTTCAAAAAGAACATTAAGTAACCGGACATTAAGAGATTCCCCATTCTCACGCCCAGTTATCTTAAACAATTTCCAAACAAAATAATAAGTAACCGAGACATTGAGAGATTCCCATTCTTAACGCCCAGTTACTTAAGGGTTTTCAAAAACAAAATGTTAAGTAACCGAGACATTAAGAGATTCCCACTTCTTAACGCCCAGTTAACTTAAACGATTTTTCTTTAAAACAAAATATTAAGTAACCGAGACATTAAGAGGTTCCCCTCTTAAACGTCAGTTAACCTT
>PGTU02001620.1:0-10455 GCA_002896215.2 Cicer echinospermum
ATGTTGTGCTTTAGAAAGGTTGGACCGTCCTCTCCATGAGTATAAATTGTGTGAGATATAATTTGAAAGAGGTATATGTCTCATGACTCTAATGCATTTAAAGTTTGTTTTTTTTTCCTTCCTTTCTATGTATATTTTTTCTTATTTTGTAGTTTATTTTTTCTATGCACATGTTGTGTTTAGTGGCAATATGTTATCCCCTTATCTTTTTGTTGTTGTTAATATTCCCTAAGAAAATACAGTTTAGAGTCTATGATAAGGCCTACTAATAGGATATAACCTAACAAGATTTAATGATATATTAACTTAATTGTTATTTATTTTCCTTTCATATATTATAATTTTTATTAATATCAACTTGATTGAACTGAATTAAATCAACATTCTATTCATTGGTTTGGGTTTAATTTTGTGATAAAAATTGTAAAAACTCAACAAAACTAACTATCTTTTTTGTTTAGATTCTTTTTTTCTCTTCAAACATATGAATCAAACAATGTGTTATACCCATAACTATGTAGCTTTTAAACATGTACAACTTTTTAGTCCAATTTATCCTCTTTTGTAATTGTGTTTGCAAAAAAAAATTGTGTTTACATCACAACACAACTTGACAACCTAAAGTTCTAATATACAATAAAATAGTATATTTAATTTATCAATTAAAACTTTAAAAGTTTGACACTCTAAATTATTTGTTTAAGCGCTCTACATTGATTACGAGATTATATTTATTGTGGCATCCGGTGAACAGTGGCGGGGACAATCTCAGTAAATAGTTCCATTGACATATAAACACAACTTTATTTCTTTTTAATAAGATATTGTCATCTTTGGAGTACACATAAGAGTCGGCTCGTGGTTGTTATTATCACTTTTGATGGATGTAACAATTGTATTTATGTTATGAGAGATAATTGTATCCGGAACGACGTCAACTTGACGCAAAACATGTATGTGTGAAAAAACATTGCATGTTATTTAAGGACGTTTTTTCTATGTTAACTTATTTTTAAGTTTAAGATGGTGTCATAATTTTAAAAAGTATTACTTTAATTCTTTAACTTTATTTTATTTAACTTAAATTGATTATATCGGGTCAAATCGTTAAACTAATTTATCATAACTACATACATAGCTTTAGTCTGGAGTTGACATGTTAGGGCAATATTGTAAGTAGAGGATATATCTGTTTAGATGCATGAATTTGAAGCAATACTTTATAGACCTTTGGATTTGGAGAAGAAGATAGCTGTAAACTACATGTTTTTGATGACGACAAAACCACCAACTATGGACAATGCAGCAAGATCAAAAAGAAGATCAAACCATCTTGAATAAGCTTCCAAATCCAAATACTAAATGATTAAATGTAAAGGTATATGATACAAATCAATAGTTCAAATACATGAGAACAATTCATATTTACATATGCATTTAACATGTTTTCGAAAATCAAAAACAACATTAACAAATCATTTAAAATCATATTTTTGACAATTTGCATAAGTGTATTCGAATACACCATGTTGTATTCGAATACAACTTAAGTCATAGGCAAAACGTTAAATGGTGTATTCGACTACACCCATCTGTAGTCGAATACAAGCTAAGTCAGTGGCCAAGTGTATTCGACTACACCCATATGTAGTCGAATACAAGTTAAGTCAGAGGCTAAAATACATTAATCTGTATTCGACTACACTGATGTGTATTCGAATACAAGATGTAAAATTTGAATTTTTTGAACGTTACAAAGACGTGTATTCGAATACACATATACTGTATTCGAATACACCTGGAAACGTTACAATTTTTCAGATCTGGAATGCCTCTAGAACATTGTAATTTTTCATCAAACCTTTTGGATCAATGGCCACGAATCTGAAAGGTTGTTTTATGGAGTATAAATACCCCATAACTTTAGATCAAAAATTAACCATCCTTGAATTAATTCATAAAACAACTTTGAACAAAATTATGTTTCTAAGTACTTGCATTAGATTTTCATATCATTCTAAAAGTTCTCAAGTACTTGAATTACTATTGAGTTGTTTATCAATATACCACATCTTAAATTTATTCAAACCTTATTGTATCATTTGTACAAGTAAGATAGTAGTGTGCTATCTTAGAAGTATTGTTAGAAGTTTTGTAGCAAGAATCCCAGGGTGGGAATTGTACATTTTCTGACAAGTATTGGATTAATCTCTTGTGGTGTGCAAGAGGACTGGACGTACCCTTGGTTATAAGGGGAACCAGGATAAATCTTAACGTGTTCATTTACTTACTGCAAATATTATTAAGCCTTGTTCTTAAACTCAGAAAATCCAATTACCATATCACAAAAAAACAAGAAAATTTACTAACACCTAATTCACCCCCCCTCTTAGGCGTACTTCTATACTTACAATTGGCATCAGAGCAGGTTAAGGTAACTTATTCCTCGATCAATTATTCATGGCTTCCGCACAACCTGTTTTTAGAGATGGTGGTAGCAGTACCAAGCCACCATGTTTTGTTGGAGAACACTATGATTTCTGGAAGATACGCATGCAGGCATATCTTGAGGCACAAGGAGATGATATATGGGAAGCGGTAGAAAACGGTCCCTATGTTCCAACAACAGTTATCAATAATAAAGAAGAAGTTAAGATAAAAGGCTCATGGACAGATGATGACAAAAGGAAAGTATTGTTTGATAAAAAGGCTAAGAATATATTACAATCTGCACTAGGAATGGATGAGTTTTTCCGCATATCTCACTGTAAAACAGCAAAAGAAATATGGGATACGTTGGAAGTAACTCACGAAGGCACCATTGAGGTAAAAAGATCCAAACTCAACACACTATCACAATAATATGAGTTATTTCGCATGCAGCCCGGAGAATCTATTCTAGATTTACAGAAAATGTTCTCCCATTTAACCAATCATTTGACAGCACTCGGAAAAATCTTCACAAATGATGAACTAAATCTAAAAGTACTAAGGTCATTGACAAGGGCATGGCAACCAAAAGTTACAGCAATATCGGAAAAGAAAAGCCTATCCAAGATGTCTCTTTCTACACTATTTGGAAAACTTCAAGAGCATGAAATCGAACTCGGAAGGCTAGAACAAAATGAAAGTCAAGAAAAGAAGAACAAAAATATTGCTTTAAAGACCGAATCAAGAGAACAAAGCAAAGATAATGATTCAGATGAAGATGAAAATATTATCCTTCTTGTTAAGAAATTTGGTAAATTTCTTAAAAACGATAGAACATTCAAAAAGAAAAGCTTCAAGAAGAAAGATAATTCTACATCAAATCAAAACTTCACTTGCTTCGAATGTGGAAAACAAGGACATATTAAAGCAAACTGCCCAAACCTTGCTAAGAAGAATGTCAACAGAAAGAAAGACTTCAAGAAAGCATACATAGCTTGGGAAGACAATGAAGTAAGTTCATCTTCAGAAACAGAAAGTGAAGAATGCGCCAATGTTGCATTAATGGCCTCGCATCAATCAGATGATGAAGAGGTTAGTAATATAGACTCTCCTTATTATAATAAGACTAATAATGAATTAATTATAGAATACAATGATGCTCAAAACGCAATAAAAGAATTACTTATTGAATGTAAAAATCTGTGTAAACTAGTATCAACACAAAAGAAACAAATCTCAAGTTTACAAGAAAAAGTTGATATTATGGAGAAAAATTCTGAAAAACTAAAACAGAATTCTGCATGCAATAAATGTGAATCCCTCTCTTTCAAAATTGTTCAATTAAATAAAGTGATTGAACGGTACGAAAAGGGACAATTAGGATTGGAAAATGTTCTAAACATGCAAAGATACTCAAATGACAAAAGTGGTCTTGGATATTCAAAATTTGATAAACCAAATTTGAACAAAACTATTTTTGTTAAAGCAAGTAGTCAATCTAATCAAGAAAAAATTATAGTTATGAAAAAGGATGATCTTTATAATAAGAAAATTATTCAAAATAAATCTCATACATATGCTACTAATGTAGAACTTTAATCTACTTATGTTCTTATTGTGGTCTTCATGGTCTCACATAATACGATGTCATATTAGACATTAGTGTTCTCAAAAGGTATTTTATATGGGTAAAGAAAGGTATTAACATAAGGACCAAAGCACATTGGTACTAAAAGTTTGATTTCAATTTTGTAGGTAAGCAAAAAAGACTTAAAACAGTGTGGTACTTGGTGTGGCTGCTCAACACATGAGGGTGATAATAAACAATTTTCAGCTTAACTTGAGTCAAAGGGACATGTAGTATTGGAGAAAACAAAGGAAAAATTTTAGGCATGGAAAGTTGGTACAGGAATCTCCCTCATTGAGATGTCTTATATGTTGAATGGTTTAAAACATAATCTCCATAAGCATCAGCAGCTTTGTGACAAAGGATACAAGATAGTTTTTTAATAAAGATGAGTCTCATCCAAATGAGTCTACAAATGAAACTCAGTTGTTGGTAAGCGTTTCAAAACATTTTCATACTTAATTTTGAGGTTTATCCTTGAAATGAATGTCTTTTGGTAAGCGACATAATGATGCTTGCTATGCATAAGAGATTGCTCATATTCACATGGATCATTTAACAAATTGGTCAAGCATGATTTGTTGTAGGCTTACCTGAAAATAAAATTTATAAAGGATAAATTATGTGACGCTTGTCAAAAAGGCAAACAACAAAGTTCTTTCAATAAATGTCATTCTAACTTCTTAGACCACTACAATTGATAAATATGGATTGTTTGGTCCATCAGACCAAAATTTGGTGGATCATTGTACTAGTTATTGTTGAATGATTACTCAAGGGTTACTTGGACTTATTTTTGGAATAAAAATGAAGCTTTTAAGCATTAAAAACTATGGCCAAGCTAGTCAAAATGAACAATCTGGCCAAATTGTATCAATTAGATGATCATGAAGGGAATTTCAAAATACTTCATTTGAAGAATTTTGTGAAGAAAATGACATTTTTCACAATTTTTCTGCACCAAGAACACCACAACAAAATGGGGTCGTTGAGAGAAAGAATAGATCCTTGACAGAGCTTGCTAGAACTATGCTAAGCGACTCAAATCTACCAAAATATTTTTGGGCATATGCTGTAAACACAGCATGCTATGTTTCCAACCGGGTAATTATTAGGCCAATTCTTAAGAAAACTCCATATGAACTTTACAAAGGTAGAAAACCCAATATCTCTCACTTTCACATTTTTGGATGTAAGTGTTTTGTGTTAAATAATGGTAAAGACAACCTTGGAAAATTTGATGAAAAAGCTGATGAAGGTATATTTCTCGGTTACTCTTTATCTAGTAAAGCATTTAGAATTTTTAATAAAAGAACCTTATTAGTTGAAGAATCAATGCATGTAACCTTTGATGAAACTAACCCCATAAAAGAAGAAAATATTATTTCTTGTGATGATGATGATGTTTTTGAAAGCAATGATCCATGCAAAGAACTTCAACAAGAAAGTGGAGTCAATATTGAAAGGCAAAGTGATGATCTTCCTAAAGAATGGAGAACCCATAGATATCACCCTATTGACAACATCATAGGTGATATAAATAAAGGAGTCACAACAAGGTTAAAATTGCAAGATGCTTTCTTAAACATGGCGTTTGTTTCTCAAATCGAACCCTCCAAAATTGGTGAAGCACTTAAAGATGATCAATGGATACTTGCCATGCAAGAAGAACTCAATCAATTCGAAAGAAGCCAAGTTTGGGAACTTGTTCCTAATCCTGGAAATAAACACATCATTGGTACAAAATGGGTGTTCAAAAATAAACTAGATGAGAATGGCATAGTTGTTCGCAACAAAGCTAGATTGGTTGCTCAAGGATACAATCAAGAGGAAGGGATAGACTTTGACGAAACATTTGCTCCGGTAGCAAGATTAGAGGCAATACGTCTACTATTAGCATATGCTTGCTCCATGAATTTTGAGCTATATCAAATGGACGTGAAGAGTGCCTTTCTCAATGGGTACATAAATGAAGAAGTCTATGTCAAGCAGCCCCCTGGGTTTGAAGATTCCAAAAATCCCTCACACGTTTACAAATTGAAAAAGGCTCTTTATGGTCTAAAACAAGCTCCAAGAGCTTGGTATGACAGATTAAGCACCTTTTTATGTGAACGAGGATTTGAAAAAGGAGAAGTTGATAAAACGTTATTTGTCAAAAGAGAAAATGGTCACACATTATTGGTTCAAATTTATGTTGATGATATAATATTTGGATCAACCAACAAGGACATATGTGAAGAATTCTCTTCAATAATGCAAGGAGAATTCGAAATGTCCATGATGGGAAAATTAAACTATTTTCTTGGACTTCATATCAAGCAACTTGAGCACGGCATCTTCATCAATCAAGCCAAATATTGTAAAGAATTATTAAAGAAATTTGAAATGGAAAATTGCAAAGAAAGTACAACTCCAATGGGCTCCGGAACATATGTTGATAAAGATGCATCAGGAATTTCCATCGACATATCCAAATATCGAGGTATGATTGGATCATTATTATATCTAACGGCCAGCCGGCCATATATCATGTTTAGTGTTTGTTTGTGTGCAAGATTTCAAGCAGATCCGAAAGAATCACATCTAGTAGCTGTTAAAAGAATTATGAAGTATCTGAAAGGAACAACAAATGTAGGCCTATGGTATCCCAAGGGTAGCATATGTAGCCTAGTAGGATACTCTGATTCGGATTATGCGGGATGCAAAACAGACCGTAAAAACACCAGTGGCACATGTCATGTCTTAGGAAATGCCCTTGTTTCATGGTCTTGTAAAAAGCAAGCTTGTGTTGCACTTAGTACTGCTGAAGCTGAATATATTGCAGCAGGAAGCTGTTGTTCCCAGATTCTCTGGCTCAAACAGCAATTACATGACTATAGAGTTTATCTCGGATGCATTCCCTTAAGATGTGATAACACAAGCGCAATAAACATCTCAAAGAATCCAATCATGCACTCCAGAACTAAACACATCGATATCCGACATCATTTTCTACGGGATCATGTACTTAAAGGTAATGTTGAGGTAACATTTGTTGATACACACAATCAATTGGCTGATATATTTACAAAATCGTTACCTAAAGACTCATTTTATAAAATCCGAAGAGAACTTGGTATTTTGAGTGAAAATGATCTTTAACCACTGCATGATATACATAGTTTGCCATCTCTCTTATGTCTTATTGATTATTGCTTTTTGATATATGAATTTGTGTATTACATGATGCAATCTTCATAAAAAACTGGGTTTTTAAGCAAAACTGTGCTTATGTAGTCGAATACAAATGTCTGTATTCGAATACAAACTTTCCCAGATTTCCTGTATTCGAATACAAAGGATGTGTAGTCGAATACACGTTCCCAGAAAAATGTGTATTCGAATACAAGAAGGTGTAGTCGAATACACCTTCGCGTTTTTGCCCAGATATAAAAGCTGCTACACATAAGTTAGGGTTATTTCACTTGGTATTCGAATACAGCCCCAGTTTCTTCTCTCTTCTCTCCCAAACTCATCCATCCTCCTTCCACTTACTTACCCATTCACCTAACCTAACAAAATCCATTACTCTTTGCTTCCTTCTTGTCCTCCCTCTTCAAATCTCTCACAACTCTCACATTTTCTCTAAAACCCACTTTCACCAAAAATACCCCTTCTCACCATGGATGCCCGCAAACGAGGACCACGCACCAAACATGCAGCAGTAGGTCCCTCACGAAAACGAACCAAGACTCCTAACATCACGGATCTATCCCGGCTTCTACACACACCGGAGGAAATTGATCGTTTTCGCACTTTCTACTCGGACAAGCGACTTATTATCCCAAAATATGGTACTTTGGACTCTTTCTCTGACTTTAAATTTCCTGTGTTGCTTAAAGCACAACATGTTGAAGAGTTTATAGGCTACAACGGTCCAGTTTATCCAGATTTGGTTAGGGTTTTTTATTGTAATCTCATACAAGAGGGAAAACTGCTAGTCTCACGCGTTAAGGGTAAAGTTATTCGTTTAAATACCAAAACCATTGGAGAAATTCTGAATATTCCTTTTAATGGTGAACAATTTTGTCCAAACAATTTATGTGAATGGGGTGATATTTCTAAGTATGATGCGTATGTCTCCCTCTGTCGGTTTGATCGCCGCACCATGGAACAAAAGAGAGCTCAGGCAGGTTCCAAATATGCCCAGCAACGGTATGGTGTGGGAAATCTTACTGTTGATTATCGGCTTCTACACTATTTTCTTAGCTACATTTTGGTTCCGAAGGCTGGCAATTACTCCCAAATTTCGGAGTTTGAACTGCAAATTATGAATTTCATGTTTGAAGGTCGTCAACTTAATTGGGCATTTTTTGTGAAATCTATCATGCTTGGATCTCGCGAAGCAATTGGCTTACCCTATGCAAAGGAAGTTTCCCGGATTTTGGAACACTTTGGTGTGGACTTCTCTGATGAAGTTATGTTTACACCCACCAAAGAAAATCTGCTGGATTTAGGTGTCTTGCCTAGCATGAGGATCATATGGAATGATGAGCTTGAAGCCTTTGTGCATAAAGGTGATCATGGTCCACCATCTGAAGATGCACCGGCGGACACTGCTGGACCCTCCAACACTGCTGCTCCAGGAGATGAAGATGGCGAGGAAACTGCATCTGATGATGATTATATCTCCAATCAAATGATCATGACTCGCCTTGATTCTTTCCAAACCTTCTTCCAAACTCAATTCGACAAGTTGACCACCTCTATCGACACTCGCTTCACCACTATTGAAACTACTATTGCTCGCAATCATGACGCACTATCTCAAGACATTAGTCAATTATCAGACAAACTTGATCATTTCCACATTCCGATAGAATTTGATTAAGTCTTTAATTTTGTACTCAGTTAACTTTTTGCATTCTGTATTACTGTGCTATTTGCTTTATGAACTCCTTTGTCGTTTTAATTCTGGTGTATTTTGTATTACTCGTTTCGGGACTTGTTATGTATTCACTTCTATGATATTCTAACTTAATTTCCATTTCTGCTATTCTTGTTCCCTTCTATGCCTTTTGTGTATGATTTTGCTCGCAACGTGTATGTCTCTTTTTCTTTTCTATTCTTCTTCTTTTTGATCATGTCAAAAGGGGGAGAAAATTTGGTGTTGTTGTTGCATTTCCAACCTTGTAGGCACTCAAAAACAATTTTCAAATCATCACATACAACGGGGGAGTATGCACCTATTACGGGGGAGCAAAGATTTCAACATCACACTCTCTTCACAACAACATTTTGTCATAATCAAAAAGGGGGAGAATGTAAACTACATGTTTTTGATGATGACAAGACCACCAACTATGGACAATGCAGCAAGATCAAAAAGAAGATCAAACTATCTTGAATGAGCTTCCAAATCCAAATAATAAATGATTAAATGTAAAGGTATATGATACAAATCAATAGTTCAAATACATGAGAACAATTCATATTTACATATGCATTTAAGATGTTTTCGAAAATCAAAAACAACATTAACAAATCATTTAAAATCATTTTTTTGACAATTTGCATAAGTGTATTCGAATACACCATGTTGTATTCGAATACAACTTAAGTCAGAGGCAAAACTTTAAATGTTGTATTCGACTACACCCATCTGTAGTCGACTACATGCTAAGTCAGTGGCCAAGTGTATTCGACTACACTCATATGTAGTCGAATACAAGTTAAGTCAGAGGCTAAAATACATTGATCTGTATTCGACTACACTGATGTGTATTCGAATACAAGATGTAAAATTTGAATTTTTTGAACGTTATAAAGACGTGTATTCGAATACACATATATTGTATTCGAATACACCTGGAAACATTACAATTTTTCAGATCTGGGATGCCTCTAGAACATTGTAATTTTTCATCAAACCTTTTGGATCAATGGCCACGAATCTGAAAGGATGTTTTATGGAGTATAAATACCCCATAACTTCAGATCAAAAATTAACCATCCTTGAATTAATTCATTAAACAACTTTGAACAAAATTCTGATTTTTCTAAGTACTTGCATTAGATTTTCATATCATTCTAAAAAGTTCTCAAGTACTTGAATTACTATTGAGTTGTTTATCAATATACCACATCTTAGATTTATTCAAACCTTATTGTATCATTTGTACAAGTAAGATAGTGGTGTGCTATCTTAGAAGTATTGTTAGAAGTTTTGTAGCAAGAATCCCAGGGTGGGAATTGTACATTTTCTGACAAGTAGTTGATTAATCTCTTGTGGTGTGCAAGAGGACTGGACGTACCCTTGGTTATAAGGGGAAACAGGATAAATCTTACCGTGTTCATTTACTACTGCAATTTTTATTAAGCTTGTTCTTAAACTTTAGAAATCTGATTACCATCATACT